>LR999456.1:600000-817039 GCA_905216605.1 Arabidopsis arenosa | reverse complement strand
AAAAAATACTTTCACCAAAAAAAGATTTTTTTAGTAGATATTGTATGGGAGAAAATATCCACCATGATTTACTATATATTTTAAAAAATAACAAATGAAATAATAATTCGAAAAAATATTAAAAAACTGTCATTTTAATAATCTAATAATTATTATTTTATAAATTAATAATGTTAAAATTGTAGACTAGCTGCAACATTAAAGTTTTAAGAACGATAAAATAATAATCAAACTGGACACAAGCGTCACAAATTTAGATAATTGGTATTGCTCAACCATATCTGCCCAGTATATGGTTGGGCACATATCCTGAATAGATATATTGATCTTCGGGTTCTTGAAACGACAACGATTTTGAAAATATTCTGAAAATTCCAACCCAACGGATCGCGAAAAGGTTGCGTAGTCAATTCCAGCGTCAAGGACCTCGTCACAGTGGTTAAAAGGAGCTTTGTTTTCCATCGATTCCATCGTCTCTAGTAGCTGACAGGGTGCCGCTACGAAGTTGTTGGATTCAGATGCATGAGTTTTTTCGTGACAAATTAGACTCCGAAAGTGTTGGTTTACGTTCTTGGAAGAAGATGATATCAACAAAATAGAAACAATCAATATCATCATGATTGAGTAGAAGGCCATAATTTGATTTAGTTTATCTATAAAAGTTTTGTTTTTGAAGGCAAGAAGAAGAAACACCAATCTTTTTATAAGGCGATTAGAAAAATCCTTTTTTAATTAGAATTATAAAAACTCATGTGAGCCCCAAATGGGCTTTTCCGATAAAGAAAGAAAATTAATTAAACCTAAAACATGTGTATTTTGGAAAATACGACTGGGCCAAGTTAGGCCTATAATTTTGGAAGCCTACCAAAACCCGTCTAGACCGCTTGTGGAGGACATTAGTTTGCTGGTTCGGAAATGTTTTGAGATTAAACCGGTTTGACTGATAATCAGTCAGTCCGATTTGGGTAAATTGATGGTTTAGCGCGATTTCGATATGCTGGCTTGTTTTGCCGCTCTGGTTCGCCGCCGGTTTGGTCTCTTCTTCTTCTACCCCTCTGCTTTGTTTGGTTTGCGATCTTCGGTGTCTGCTCTATTTCAGGGGAATCTCTCAACCGATATAAGTTGTGCTCATTCCTTCATTCTCTCTCACAGTTTAGTTTTGTTCCCGTCGCTTTTTTAGTTTTTAGGGACTTCGTATCATTTACGATGATGCCTTTGGTAGTTTTTTTATGAATCTGGGAGATTTTAGGCTTGAGGAAATCCAAACAAATTCCATTTAAGGAACTGGGTCTATTGGAAAGTAAGAAACTTTGGCTTAATATGATAATGAATTTTGTTATCCCTAATTAAATTTCCAGATTTTAGGATTTCATGGGAATTGATGATTACTCTATACTCAGATAACGACTTTAACTCAGCTTCTTCCTTTACTGAATTCAGATCCTCTCAATCACTATATTATCTCTGTTACCGGCACAAGGAGTTACATGATGCTACTTGGACTGTTACAGAGACTGCTTGAATGAAACATTGAGAATTTTGGGGGTCTTGAGAATGAAGTTTTGGGGAGGCTTTTTAGTGATCGTTGGTTCCATTTCCTTCATTGGATTTGTGTTTGTAGCTATAGTCTCCAAATTGTTTCCACTCTCTGACAATCCCATTATCCAAGCTATTCAGAATGACAGGTACACTCTTGTTCCGGGGTAAATGTTTGTTTATGTATCATTCTTGTTATATTGATTTCCATCATCTTGATATCTGTTACGTGTATGTCATCTCATGATTTATATTTCATATAAAAACATTCTTCAGGTACTACTGCTTCTTGGCTCCACTGACTCTACCAGCTCTTCTGGTTGCTGTCTACTTTCATTGGCTTAGCATGAAGCTCTTCAAGCACGCATGATACATCTCACGTAGCAACATCTTAATCCAAGGTAGAATTCAGAGTTTCACTTTACGTTACTCGCTTATGAATTGAAATGCCACTGTATTTAATCACAAAGGGATAATAATGCTAATGCAGAGAACTAGTTTTTTTTTTGGTGGTTGAATATTAGTTTAGTTTACCTTGTAATTGCCGCTGATTTTGTATGTAGCTTGCACTAGAGATCAATAACTTTTGTTAGTAAATCGTTTGTAGATAAAGTTGTCTTCAAACTTAACCATATTTGGTAACATCTGTCTTTAGAGACATAAAATCTGGTCTCTTTATTTTTTGGCTAAAGCCTGGGATTTGAGCTTTCATACTTAGTTTGATCTTTCTGCATGTGCATATGATGTCTTTGCAGGGAACTATAACATCTGGTCCGAAGCATTCTTCTGAGGCTGTTCCGATCACGGTTGTTTGTCACATCTCATGGTTGGAAGGAATTTGGACTTTCTAGAGATTTTTAAAACTCTGTTGAAGAAAGCTGTTCATGCATCTTTTGTTCAGACTTTTTGTTACAGAATCCAAAAGCTGGAGATGAGTTGTAATCTTTCAGAATTCATACCAATTACTCAATGTTCAACAGTTTTGTGTACATTCATGTGAAGTTACTTTCACATTGACATCAAACCAAGAAAGATAAGGAAAATAAATGTTAGATGAATTGACTGTTGCATTCTGATGAAAGTCTGGGGAAAAACAGCAGATTAGCATAAAACTAGTTCTCTGAGCATAAACTAAACTAATATTCAACCACCAAAAAAAAAACTAGTTCTCTGCATTAGCATTATTATCCCTTTGTGATTAAATATAGTGGCATTTCAATTCATAAGCGAGTAACGTAAAGTGAAACTCTGAATTCTACCTTGGATTAAGATGTTGTTACGTGAGATGTATCATGCGTGCTTGAAGAGCTTCATGCTAAGCCAATGAAAGTAGACAGCAACCAGAAGAGCTGGTAGAGTCAGTGGAGCCAAGAAGCAGTAGTACCTGAAGAATGTTTTTATATGAAATATAAATCATGAGATGACATACACGTAACAGATATCAAGATGATGGAAATCAATATAACAAGAATGATACATAAACAAACATTTACCCCGGAACAAGAGTGTACCTGTCATTCTGAATAGCTTGGATAATGGGATTGTCAGAGAGTGGAAACAATTTGGAGACTATAGCTACAAACACAAATCCAATGAAGGAAATGGAACCAACGATCACTAAAAAGCCTCCCCAAAACTTCATTCTCAAGACCCCCAAAATTCTCAATGTTTCATTCAAGCAGTCTCTGTAACGGTCCAAGTAGCATCATGTAACTCCTTGTGCCGGTAACAGAGATAATATAGTGATTGAGAGGATCTGAATTCAGTAAAGGAAGAAGCTGAGTTAAAGTCGTTATCTGAGTATAGAGTAATCATCAATTCCCATGAAATCCTAAAATCTGGAAATTTAATTAGGGATAACAAAATTCATTATCATATTAAGCCAAAGTTTCTTACTTTCCAATAGACCCAGTTCCTTAAATGGAATTTGTTTGGATTTCCTCAAGCCTAAAATCTCCCAGATTCATAAAAAAACTACCAAAGGCATCATCGTAAATGATACGAAGTCCCTAAAAACTAAAAAAGCGACGGGAACAAAACTAAACTGTGAGAGAGAATGAAGGAATGAGCACAACTTACATCGGTTGAGAGATTCCCCTGAAATAGAGCAGACACCGAAGATCGCAAACCAAACAAAGCAGAGGGGTAGAAGAAGAAGAGACCAAACCGGCGGCGAACCAGAGCGGCAAAACAAGCCAGCATATCGAAATCGCGCTAAACCATCAATTTACCCAAATCGGACTGACTGATTATCAGTCAAACCGGTTTAATCTCAAAACATTTCCGAACCAGCAAACTAATGTCCTCCACAAGCGGTCTAGACGGGTTTTGGTAGGCTTCCAAAATTATAGGCCTAACTTGGCCCAGTCGTATTTTCCAAAATACACATGTTTTAGGTTTAATTAATTTTCTTTCTTTATCGGAAAAGCCCATTTGGGGCTCACATGAGTTTTTATAATTCTAATTAAAAAAGGATTTTTCTAATCGCCTTATAAAAAGATTGGTGTTTCTTCTTCTTGCCTTCAAAAACAAAACTTTTATAGATAAACTAAATCAAATTATGGCCTTCTACTCAATCATGATGATATTGATTGTTTCTATTTTGTTGATATCATCTTCTTCCAAGAACGTAAACCAACACTTTCGGAGTCTAATTCGTCACGAAAAAACTCATGCATCTGAATCCAACAACTTCGTAGCGGCACCCTGTCAGCTACCAGAGACGATGGAATCGATGGAAAACAAAGCTCCTTTTAACCACTGTGACGAGGTCCTTGACGCTGGAATTGACTACGCAACCTTTTCGCGATCCGTTGGGTTGGAATTTTCAGAATATTTTCAAAATCGTTGTCGTTTCAAGAACCCGAAGATCAATATATCTATTCAGGATATGTGCCCAACCATATACTGGGCAGATATGGTTGAGCAATACCAATTATCTAAATTTGTGACGCTTGTGTCCAGTTTGATTATTATTTTATCGTTCTTAAAACTTTAATGTTGCAGCTAGTCTACAATTTTAACATTATTAATTTATAAAATAATAATTATTAGATTATTAAAATGACAGTTTTTTAATATTTTTTCGAATTATTATTTCATTTGTTATTTTTTAAAATATATAGTAAATCATGGTGGATATTTTCTCCCATACAATATCTACTAAAAAAATCTTTTTTTGGTGAAAGTATTTTTTATTGTGTTTTAAAATATTAATGATGATGTGATAGTAGTCTATATTATAAGAGTATTAGATTCAAATATTTCTATTGATAATGTAACAAATAACAAAAAAAAACATTAATGTATTTAGTGAGTTTTCCTTAGGGGTGATAAATTAGCAATAAATATTCCAACATCGTAGTTTTCAGCATCTATTTCGTAATTCAATTGGTGTTAAATTAGCAAGAACTGGACCTTCTCTGTTTCGTGGGGATACTCTCCTCGTATCTATGAGAAGATATTCTCACGCAGCCAATTGATGCGTCCTATCGAGACATTCCATCCTTGGCTCCGAGGATGCCTTCCAGCTTACATGTTTTAACACGAGACCAGTGTCTCGAGATTCATGTGAAGCTCCTCACTGGTTCTTCTTCGATTCATTTGAACAAGAGAATGAAAAAGTTGTTACTTCTTACACAAGGAAGTTTCCTAGAAACATTGACTTCTTGTTCCCGGCCTCTCCGGTAATATATCTGCGGATACTCTCGCATGGATCCGAGTCTTGTCTCCCAAAACTCCCAAACAGGTTAGATTATCTTATTATCTCATAGATATTTTAAGAAAGATACTTACGACTAGTATTCAAGTTTCCCAAAAAGTATGATTTGTTCTCAGATTCACATTAGGGTTTAAAATCTAATCATTAATTTTTTTGTAGAAAGGGATGTATTTTAGTCATAAAATATAATGATTTTGTTATATTTGAGAATTCTTAGTGTCTTCAGCAGAACTGTTATCTTTGATTTTTATTTCATTACTAAAATTTTCAATTAATTGTGTTTTATTGTTCTTAGGGGAGCAAAGTGGAATGTTGCGACGTGTAATATGAAGGTGCAGAAGTTGCAAACATAAGATAAGACTTAGAGATTGCAGGAGAGACGAATTCATCGCCTAATGAAATTTGGAGAGCAGCAATGTTTAGTTAATGTTGTAATTTTCATTCTTCATTTTGTTTCTTCTTGGTAACGTTTGAAAGTGAAAGAAACAAGAAAGTGTGTTATCTCATATCTGAGTGAGATGGTTCAAGATTGATGTAGAAAGTTCATAACTGTATGCTAATATTGTAAATGAAATGGTTTACATGCAGTTATGCATAGAAGCAGCATGAAAATTGTTTCATCATCCCATATTTTGGCTTCTTTTTTTTTTCTTTTATCCTATTTTTCTAAAACGAGAAAGTTTCAGTGCTTTAAAATTAATGATGATCACCTGCTAGATTTTTACATCCAAATCACATGATTTATGCACATCAGCCCTCATGATCCATTCAGGACAAGGAAGGCATTCCTCCGGACCAGCAGAGATTAATCTTCGCCGGTAAACAGCTAGAAGATGGTCGTACCTTGGCCGATTACAATATCCAGAAAGAATCAACCCTCCACTTGGTTCTTCGTTTAAGAGGTGGTATGCAGATCTTTGTCAAGACTCTGACTGGCAAGACCATTACTTTGGAAGTTGAGAGCTCTGACACTATTGACAACGTTAAAGCAAAGATTCAGGACAAAGAAGGAATCCCTCCGGACCAGCAGAGGCTTATCTTTGCCGGTAAGCAGCTTGAGGATGGAAGAACTCTTGCTGACTACAACATCCAGAAGGAGTCGACACTTCACCTTGTCCTTCGTCTTCGTGGTGGTATGCAGATCTTTGTGAAGACCCTCACTGGTAAAACCATTACCCTCGAGGTTGAGAGTTCGGACACCATTGATAATGTCAAAGCCAAGATCCAGGACAAGGAAGGAATTCCTCCGGACCAACAGAGGCTTATCTTTGCCGGTAAGCAGCTTGAGGACGGAAGAACTCTTGCTGACTACAACATCCAGAAAGAGTCTACTCTCCATTTGGTGCTTCGTCTCAGAGGTGGTATGCAGATCTTTGTGAAGACCCTAACCGGCAAGACCATAACTTTGGAGGTGGAGAGCTCAGACACAATCGATAATGTCAAGGCTAAGATTCAGGACAAGGAAGGGATCCCACCAGACCAACAGAGACTCATCTTCGCTGGTAAACAGCTTGAGGATGGTCGGACTTTAGCTGATTACAACATTCAGAAGGAATCTACCCTTCACCTTGTGTTGCGTCTGCGTGGTGGTATGCAGATCTTTGTGAAGACATTGACAGGCAAGACTATTACCCTGGAGGTTGAGAGCTCAGACACAATTGATAACGTCAAGGCTAAGATTCAGGACAAGGAAGGGATCCCTCCGGATCAGCAGAGACTCATCTTCGATGGAAAACAGCTTGAGGATGGTCGGACTCTTGCAGATTACAACATCCAGAAGGAGTCCACTCTTCACTTGGTTCTCCGTCTTCGTGGTGGAAGCTTCTAAGCTTTTGTGATCTGATCAAAAGTGGCGGTTCTCTGTGTCATGCACTTGGGAGGTGATGATGTTCTTCACCTGGTTTGGTTTCTGTTTCCATCTGCGGGAAAAACTTGTCCCTTTAGTTGTTTTAAGTTTCATCGTCTGCTTTTCTTGTATGTTCTTATTAACTTTTGGTTGGGCTCGTAACGGGCCTTTGTCTTTCAACTTTCAATAATAATCCAAGTGCATTTTAAACATTGATTTTTGCTCTTTACATATGACGAGTTTGATGTGAGATCATAATACAACTTATTTTTTTCTTTACCAGTGTGGAACAAAGAGATTAAGGTGTTGTTATTGACTTAACGATTAATCTAGAATTTCGTCGACAAAAAAAAAAAAAAACTAAATATCAAAGTTGAAGTTATTTCGTAACATATTATTTTTTCCAACAAAGTTAATGATTTTAATATACTAAAAATAATGAATTTAAGCAGAGAAAAAGATATTTAAAATGAAAATAAAATGCAATATTTCTAATAGACTGATAATTCTAAGAAAAAAGGACGTATTCATTCTACATAATAAGATGAAGAAGCAGTAAAAAGAAAAGAACTAGACAAAAAAAAAATATAAGCAACTTAAAGAAAATACTTAAAACAGATGTATATGTTTATACATATTAGACTTTTTTGGTCACTACTATGTAACTCAATACTATTTTGTCTAGTTAATGTTTAACATAACTCAATACTATTTTTGTGAATATGGCAACACCAACAGTCCAAAACAATTGTCTCTCTTTGTACCAAACTAAGGGCGCCGCTTGTTTGCCACTTGACTGCATCTTTGTGTGCAATAGTGTGATTACCACATCTCCACATTCAACATAATCCCATACGATTTTGATGGCTCATGTTTTTTTGTTTAATGCTTACCAAACTACATTGCTTTCCCAACTCTTGAATTGTCTTCTTTGCGTTACTGCATATGTTTTGAGTTTATCTTTTTATATGTCAAACCTTTGTTTTAGAACCAAAAAACTCAGTAACGAAATTTGATCACACAATTTTGTGTTTGCATATGCAACTTTTAGTGAGTTTTTGATTGAAAGCTTGAAAAGAAAATGCGTATTGGAAAAGAGAATCTTGCAAAATTTCAACAAACAAGAAGAAGGCTTATATATGATTGGTGGAGAAAGAAAATGATTCCAAATCTTGAACGGTTGTTGCAAAAGCATAGCAGAAAGTGGGAGACAACAGAAATAGAAATGACTATAACTTCATCGATGTGTCATTATACGTTTTTTCTAGCAAATATTAAGAAAGTAAATATCACATCAACTTTTAAATGCAATTAAGCTTTATCTTTGATTCTTGTGAAATGAAACACATCATATCGAGCTGAAGACTTTTATAACCTATCGTTTACAGCCAAACTATGGTTCAAATTACGGCTTTCAAAAGACGTGACACACTGACACTTGATTTATGACTATTAAGGTTTTCAAACTTTGAAGAGATGTTTTGTGAAGAATTTAGTAAACTGTTGTAGTGACTAATCCGGTTTTTGTTAGTTAGTTGGTTTTTGGATTATTATTGATCGAAAATTAACATATTTGAACTAAAACTCAATCCAGCTTTGTTATCTACAAATTCTCTCTTCAACGAGTTCAATAGATATTTAGCAGTCGTTTATCTTCTTCATATTTTGTTTCCTTTTGTTTAATTGTGATATAGTAACAAACGAATAATATGAACAAAAACTTGGTTTTGTCCCGGTCACCTTCGTTCAATAATGAATATTTTTGTGTGTATATATTATATCATTTTGTAAATGCTATAATATTACTTTCATGATTAAACTTTTACTACTGACCACTTAGTGTTTGACTATTAATTGCTTTTTATGACGTATTTCTTTGTGGATTTATGTAAAAATTTAAGGAAGCTAAGTAACCACACAACAACCAAAATTCAACATATTTGAAAGAAAACAATATAAAATTTTATTTATCAAATCCAAAAAAGAAAAAGAAAAATAGACGATGATCAAAAACTCCAAACCAAAAAAAAAAAGACAAGAAAGAAATATTTTTTTTTAAAAAAAAAAGAAAGAGAGAAAAAAAAAGTCAAAAGGATATGGGAAAAATTCTCCTTCGGACCGAAACGATAACGATCCTCTAAACCCCCTAATTAAAAACACGAAGTCCTTCCTTAAGATCTAAGTAATTCATAGATTACCTATAGAGTTATAATTAATTACATACTTAATACTCTCTCCGTATTTTAATAATTGTCGTTTTAGAAATTTTATTTTTATGAATTGGATATCGTTTTCAAATTTATATGCAAAATTTATTACTTTTTAATGTTTTATGATGTCATAAAACATTAAAAAGTAATAAATTTTGCATATAAATTTGAAAACGACATCCAATTCAAAAAAATAAAATTTCTAAAACGACAATTATTAAAATACGGAGGGAGTATATTATTAATCTTGAAACCCAATCTTCTCCCAAATAGCATTCCTCAATCGCCTTAGATCTCTTCCTTTCGCCGTTCCACCGATTCCTTCATGCACCGTGAACGACGATCCTCTCCGCCGCGCTAAATACTCGTGCGGCGGAATGATCCGTCTTCCACCGTCGTTGATGTCGTCATCTTCCTCGTCATCATCATCACTGTCATCGTCAGGTATCGCATGACCTCTATACTCACTCTTCAAGATCTTAGACCAGTCGGGGATATTAACCGGAAGCGAACCGGTCTTTGTGATTTCCCGGTTTCCAGAACCGACGGAATCTCCGGTTTTCGTCGGTTTTCTCCGTAATCGAGAGATTGATATCGATCTTTTCGCGTCGAATGAATTCGGCAATTGATGATCGCCTAAGTTATGAATATCAGATTCGTCGAATTCAAAGACATTCTCATCGGACATCTCTGGTTCTGGTTCTGGATATATGTATTTAGGCTTGACAAAAAAAAGCTTCCTTGACGCCATTGATGAAAACAGAGCGTACGTAAAGAGAAGGAACAAAAAAAAAAGATGAAACTTTTATGAAAACTGAATTCTGGGTTTTGATCAGCTTGTCGAGAAATTCTGGAAGGGTTTTGTGAAATTTTGTGATTGAAGGAGAAATGTGTAGTGTAGAGATCATCTTTTTTATAGAGAAATGTGGTAAAGAGATAAGCTCTCATTGGGTTAAACTTATGTGAGTTATGACTTACACAGTAAACGACAAAAAGGACAAAGAAGATAAAAAAGAGAAAGGAAATAAATTAAAAAAAAGTTTATAAGGTGTGGCAAGTCTCACGTTCTTATCGTGAGCTCTCTTCCTTTGTTTCCCTCGTCCATTGTTTTTCTTTTTTAAATAGTAAAAACTTTATGAGTTTGTGATCAAAATGATGATGTTAATGGAATTTTTTTTACCTTCACCTTTAATTTAATTTAAGTTATCTTAAGATTTAATGTTGTTAGATATGAAATTTGTTGCTAATGTTTTAAAATTTATTAGTATTCAATTAAGGATTTTTTGTTAATTTCTATTTAAATTAAATAAAAAATCTAGACTACACAAAAAAAAGAAGAAATTTTGATCTATTATCAAGTAAATGTACCAACTTAAGAATAAAATCATTAGTGGGGTGTGATTAATCACATCAAAACATCAGAAATCGAATTAAACTGAAAAAGCCATTGTCTTAATTAAACCGAAACCAAACCGGAACTATTCAAACCGTCTGAACCCGTAACCCAAAGATTTACGAGAAAACCAAAACTCTCGTTTTGTTATTCTTTGCCCTGCGCCGTCTTCTCCAAAGCAAGATCAAAGCTTCTTCGATCCCCAAAAGGTTCGTGTCGATGTTAAACCCTAGTTTCTCTCTTTCATTTGTTACATACTTACCTCAGAATCATTCGAGTAAAGTCTTAGATTTGGGATTGAATCGTTCGTTGCATCGATTAGAAACCCTAATTTTAGGAACCTGTTGCTGATTTAGCTTAGTTTGTGATTTGGATCTGTAGAGAATAATGGCTACAGCTACATATCCACCTCCTCCACCGTATCACAGACTCTACAAGGATTACTCAGAAAACCCTAATTCTGCTCCTGAACCTCCTCCTCCCATTGAAGGCACCTACGTTTGTTTCGGAGGCAACTATACTGTGAGATTCCTTCACATTTTCCCCTCTTTAATCTTCATCTTTATGGGTTTTAACAATTTTTTGGTTAGTAGACAGAGGATGTGCTTCCAAGCTTAGAAGAACAAGGAGTGCCTCAACTTTATCCCAAAGATTCCAATGTTGGTATGTCATTTCTTTTAGCTTTGTGATTCATACTCAAAATGCAATTGCTATTGGCTTTCTTGTGTATGGTTTTATTCAGTCTCTTAATTGGAATCATGAGCTCATTTGCAAGTTATGCTCTTTGAAAGTGCCTATTTGTTTCGTTGAAGAAAGTTTTTAAATATCTTTGTGTAGATTATAAGAAGGAACTCAGGTCACTGAATAGAGAACTACAGTTACATATATTGGAGCTTGCTGATGTTCTTGTTGATAGACCTTCTCAATATGCAAAGAGGATTGGTGAAATTTCTTCAATCTTCAAGAATTTGCATCACCTTCTCAATTCCTTGAGGCCTCACCAAGTATGAAAGATCACATCTTCTTCGTTTAATTACTCATCTGTTTTTTTCTTTTTTGCTTTATTGTTTTGATCTTCTCTCATGTCCAGGCGAGAGCAACGCTTATTCACATTATGGAACTTCAAATTCAACAGAGGAAACAAGCTGTGGAGGACATTAAGAGGTTTGTATATGCCCTTTTTAAGTTCTCTGTACTTAATGGTGTGCCAATATCAATCTATCATCTGTTTAAAGATTCTTCAGAAGCTTTTTGGTAGATCTTATGGGTCCGTTTGATGTTTTGGTTGTGTGCAGGAGAAGAGAAGAAGCACAGCGACTTCTTAAGGATGCTTACGTCACTTTAGACGGTCAATAGATTTTTTTTTTTGTGTAAATTAGCAAATAATAATCTGTCTGTTATTGACCTTCGAAGCTTATTTTAATTTGTTAACACTAAACCAAGGTTAATCTGGCAATGAATACGCTGTATGAGGATTGTTTTAGACCATAACTAACCGGTTATCTTATGAAGGATAGGAGAAAGAATAAACCGGTGATACTAATACAGTAATATTTCTATAACCGGTACTACATACATTTGATGTGAATGGATCTGTCAATATCTTATATAAAGAAATTGATTTAACCAGTTGATGGACACTTGAAATCATTTCTTCCATTGTTTTAGAAACCCATAGAAATACAAATAAAAAAAGTTTGCTCAAATAAAAAACTGTTAACCATAGAAATATCCAATTGAATTCGTTCCATAATTCAAAAACTTCAGTTATGTTTATTGTTTATTTTTTTATTTTTTATAATAAATATAACAGTGTTGTGGTAGTGTGTATTGTTGAAAAGACATATTAGTGGGATTGTCCACAGAGGAACATGGCCCAAACTCTGTGCACACATTATTGGATTGTCCAAAGCTGAATGACACGTCGGATTATTACACCTCTTATTTAGTAATTAAAGTTGACACGTCGGATTACTTCACGTGGACTAATAGGGACATGACTTGTTTACTTAAATTATTCTATCAAAATAAATACAATATTAATCTATGTTGCATGGAAACTCTCTTTGAGGTCCGTTTCCTGTTTCCGAAACGTTTCGGAAACGGAAACTCTTCGGAAACACGAAAAATATCACGGAAACGCGTTTCCTAAAAATCTATGTTTGGAAACACGATGGAAACTCACGAATCCTAAAAATCCATTTTGGAAACGCGACGAATCCGTTTTATTGACTTTGAAAAATTAATAAATAAAAATTAGAAATATTAAGATTTATAATACATATAACTAATTTTGGATAACTCTTAGTTTTAAGATCTTTCTCTCTACAAACCAGGTTAGGATGCAGTTTTATATGATCTTTGACGAAACTAATGAAAATGAGAATGAAAATGTTGGTCTAAATTAAATATTTGGATTTGAACCTTTTAATTTTTCTTTTAGAATTTTAGTTAACCTATTTAATATTTGATGTTTTAGACTTGTATTGTTTAAAATATTTTTAATATAGTTTTAAGTTAATGTTATATATATATATATATATATATATATATATATGTGTGTGTATGTGTGTATACGTTTTCAAAACGTTTTCAACCCCTAATTTTAGAAAAAATCGTTTCTCGTTTCCGAAACGTTTCGCTTCCCCGTTTCCGTTTCCGTTTCCATGCAACATAGATATTAATAGCAATTGTGGGATTCATTTTTTGTTTCCACAATGACTCATTTTCGTTATCAATATTTGTATTTTTGTCAACCATATATCAAGATAAAACAAAAACATAAGGGATTTTGGTCTAATGGGTCATTTACTGTAGCAAAACTTATACAAATTGCCACAAAAAGTTTTCTTTTTGAAAACATAATGTTTTTGAAAAAATATTTATTTATTTTTGTGTTCAGCTGGTTGATATGACTTTCTTTAAATTCTAATAATACAAAATAAAATCTAATGTAATTTAAATACACCTGATAATAAAAGGATAGGTGGGCCAATAATAGGTGAGAGATCACTTGTCAACATAAGTTGGCCCACTGGACCTCATCTCATTTTGAAATTACGGATATTTCAGGCGTCAATATCTCGACACGTCACTCAGGTCCCCAAAAATTTTCATTCTCTTGATGTTGAAAAGACGAAAATGGACAAATGATACCAGATATTTACGACAGTAGGTACATTGTTATGAAATGATAATTTACCAAATGCATGATGGACAAAATGAAAATGCAATAACCAACAAAGTAGATGATATTATACAAAAAAAAAAAAAATTATAATTGGTATGTTGGACAATAATCTGAACATAGCAAAACATGTGGGGGACTCGAATAAATTTTCTAGCTAGGGTCATATATATAAAGACATTCACTTTTTGTTTAAATATATACTTTGTATAGATGTTCATTGCCATTATTGTAAACAATAAACATAAATGACCAATGCATTATAGAAATAATAGTAGGCTAATAGCTGTGAAATAGGTGAATATGTAATCCATATATAATCCATAATAACATTTCTAGATTCATATATATAATTAGTTGTTTATAAATATAATACATATGTCAATTCTATAAAACACTTTAAACACACAACTAGATAGTATAGAAGATGTATCCATGTTGTTTGATATATAAAAAAAAAAAGAAGATGTATCCATGCACGTAGACATTAATTGAGCTGAAATTGTGGATTTGTTATTGTATATGCACATATAATTGAGCTGATATATCACTTTAGCTTACTAAAACAAACAAGTCATAAATAGTTTCGAGTCTTGTATGTGTTTTATTTCCTTTGTCACACTACGCATACTCCTTTTTTATTGTTTTCATTATACAACTAAATTAATGAAGTTTGTGAAAATTTACCATAAAATAATTGTTAAAGAAAAGATCGTCTCTGTTGAACCAATTGCAATTTAAATAATAGAGTAGTGTGACCAATTGATTAATTATTGGTTGATAAGACCTCTACATAATTGGAGCTTTGAGATACAAAACAAAACACAAGTACCAAGAAAAAAACAAATGATAATAATGCATGTAGCTATGTTAATAATCGAGCTTCTTAAATCTTCTTGTCATTAATACTTTATACCTATATCCTCATTGTTCACTTCAGCCATACGATCGTAATCTTACTTGTTCTTTTTTTTTTTTTTTTCTTTTTTGCCAAAGCATAATCTTACTTGTTAGTTGCATATTTTATAATTTTTGGGATTTCTATTATTGTTGGAAAATGTCATATACATTTGTCAAATGATCAGCTGCGTATTGTATCTACTATCTATGTATATGTTCTTTAACAACAAAATCTATGTTCTAAAAATGGACTTCAAAGCCAACTAGTCCATCTTTGAATATGACATCAAGAAAATCATTTTGAAAAAAATTGAACAAAAATCAGAAAACAAACACATGACATGGTTGATTTATTTTGTCGTTTACTAAACCGATTTCCATTTGATTCAGATTTTTAATTTCATTGTGTTAGAACAAATTAATGATGATATCATCTTGTGTTCTTAAAACAAATACAGAATAATAAGAAAATTAGCAATTAACCGGTAGACCTAGCTTGGACCACCCTATACTGTACAAGCATATAGCAATTTCGGTAATAAAAAAAATTAGTGATATCTAATCCTTATTCTCGATTGATGAAACATTATTCTGACATACATTAAAAAATTAGTGTGAGAATATTTTGTCAAAAACTTATGCGATGTGATAAGCTCACTTTTTTTAGGTGACATGTTCGATCATAAGGTGCCAATAATTCCTTAGAAATAGATTAATCTTCTATGTACAATATCAAATCGTCTAGTGACAACATGGTTACCTACCTATTCAGTTATTATTTATATTTTTGTCATGCATTGCATCTTATGTTATAATATGACGGGATTTTTTTTTTAAATTAAGGAAAAATTCAATAAGTTAAGAAAGCTAAAATAAGGGGGAAATTGCAAGAAGAATGAAAGCAACCTTTTCAAATATCCTTATCTTATCCAATACTTTTCAGGCCATTGACTAATTTTCTAATTAATCTAATTTTATAAAGAAAGCTAATGCATCTTATTTATATATACATATTTATATCAATTGATTAACTTTAGATATAATGTTTGATTAACTTTGCATGTGGCATGTTTTCCAGCGATTTAAGTCCAAAAAGAGAAGATGTTTTTTCTTTGTCATCACCAAAGTTGTCTAGTTCTTTCAATTTTTCAGCGTAGAAATTCGTCTTTACTTACAATAATCTTTTTCAATAATTTGTTACGTATATGTAGTTATGTACCGTTTTTTTACCTTCTCAATTTTTGTTTTGTTTTCTAGGTACATTATTTTATCGAATTGCACCAAAATATCCAAGAAAACAAAAAACAAAGAAATCAATAAAAATGCCGGAACGAGGAATCCATTAATTGACGAGAAGTGGCCACTTTGCATATGGGCTTAGTTCCATTTGATCTCATGCTAGTCCTTATCAAATATATTAAGATCTGATGTTGAGAGCCCAATAAGAACTAAATTTATGAACGAGCCCATGATTCTTTAACGTGGGCCTAATTAAATCTCTAGTCTGCTTCAAACGTTACCGTGTAAACAAGTTTTAACTGAGTCACGTGTTTTGGTGACCAAAAAAAAAAAAAAAACTGTGTCACGTGATAGAAACCCAAGATGAACACATCTTACTAATTTGTAGAGTAGTGTAATTTGTCCAAAGCATCATCTACACAATTGCTGAGAAACTTCAAACCCAAAGTGTGTGTTTGTCTGATAACAATGTCCATACAAAAAGATCTGGTATTTTGCAATATACGACGCATAAAGAAGACAACAACATCAAAAAATCTTAGCATCGATCGAGACGTGTGAGACTAGAAACTAACACACGTGTTGCACATTCGACACTTGTTGATAACGACAACAAAAGGTTCTAGAATATTCTTGTTGGTTCCATTATTATTAGCAAATAAGACCAAGTCAACAAACTAACTTCAACATTGTGGATCGTCCACTTGTCCGACTCTCACGTCAAACCTATCATTATTCCACATTTCTTCACACGTCAATCTCTCTATATATACGAGTAAAATAACACGTATCAAACTCAAAAAGTAATCATTTTGAATTACTTCTACAAATCTCAAATAATATCGATAGAATCGAGAATGTGTTACTTTGACAACCGGTGCGATCAGAATCTGACGGTGGTGAAGGTGGATGTGGCGTGGTGGATGGAGGCTGTTCCTCCACAGATAATTTCTCCGGCGAAGCCATCGGTTTCTCCAATTCTTGAGACGATTTTAGAAGGCGGAGAGACCGAAGAAGACAATCAAGAACAAGATAACGAAGACGTGTAAATTGTAATGATCGTTTTGTTACTCGGCCTTGGGTTTAAGATAGGTTCTTGTTGTTATTTTTCTGTAACTGTATAAGATGAGATTTTGTATTGTATCTTTTGTACAATCAAATCTCTCTTCTTTGTGAAATTTTCATTCAACTTTCACATCTTGTACGCTCGGTCATCTGTTCCTATATGTTCACGAGTTGATGATAATTAAAGTCTAATCTTTATATATTTCCTAAGGGAACCGGGACGATAAAAGAATTCCGATCCAAATAAAAAAGATTGATACTGAAGACAATCCGAGTCTTCTCATCAGTTTTCATATAACTTTTTGAGAAATGTTGTTAATAACCGGTCCACGAACCAAAAATCAGAATCTTCAAATAGTAAACCAAACTTAAACCCTGAAGCTAGAGTCTAACAGCTAATTCTGTTTGGTGAGATGAATTTTCAACCACAAGAATCTAATTTAAATTAATTTTTGATACAGACACGTATCTGCAAACTAAGCAAATGTACACGTACTACTTATGTTTCAACTTTCGAGCATCACCTAAATGTGAAACATAAATATCACGTGCGATAAGTAATAAGCCGCGTCGTGTATATAAAGTATACATTATATAAAAAGATCACATGATGATTAGTTAATTACTACTATTCCTCTCTCTATAAATATCACCAAACAATAATGTCCAACCAAGTGTTCTTGGTCTAGTGGTTACCACTTGTGGAGGAGTTGCCCTGTTGGTCTAGGCCAGGGATCGATTCCCCGCAAGCGCGTAATTGCTAGATATCCACTTGGCCACTGCGCAATTTACCTGCGGGGCGCAGCGTCCCAGACCACCAGTTCCGGGGGGCCCTTAAGTGGAGGCTTAAAAATCCCAGGCACGCGGGCTTAGGCCCAGTGGGCTAGTCGGATCACTGTGTGGTCTGGACACTGGGTTATAAAAAAAAAACAATAATTTCCACATAGATCTTCTCAACACAGTCGAAAGCTGCCTAAGTCTATGTCGAAGATGATCGGACCAATTGAAACTGTACCGGCGATTCTTGTTTATCCGGTGAGGGTTTCAGCTTCGCCTTCGCTGGGGACAATTTATGAGGAAGACGATTGAGTAAAATTTCAACCAAGACAAGATTAGTGAAATTTGCATTTCGAATTATATCTTGACAATGCTTTCTATTTCTTGCCTGTTTTCCAGTTTAAATTCCTTGTTATCGACGTTATGACTCAGTGTTGGATAATAATATGTTCATAATAATTTTGATACCTTGTCTAGTGCTACTGATTAGTCCGGACATTATTATACTGATTAATGATTTCTTTGTTTTCATGTCCGGAGTCCGGACTAATTATCTATTTAAATTACTATAATGCTCCACTAACCACAATAAATTATCATAGACGTAACATACTAACATATAGTCGGTGCGAAATAACTTTCATAGTCTTCTAATGTTGATTTCTCTCAGGACTTTTGTAGTTTGTATATATGCGATACACACTACACATGCATCAGTCCTTTTAAACTTTTATTTTTTTTGTCTTTAGAAAAAAGACGTTTAGTGTTGTATTTAACACAACAAATAACAGTACAATCTTTTCTTGTTTTTACACCATAAAATGACTTTGTAAAACGCTTGAAAATCCTAGAAATAAATATAAAGGTAATAATCAAATCCCCATGGTAAATAATAAAGTTTATTTATCATATATAAACAAATAAACGTTTTGACCCAAAAAAAAAAAAACACGTTTTGGTGCTTCTGGTGGAGCGTCGTCTTCGTCTTCGTCGCCATCACAATCTCATCACTCACTCACTCCCCTTTCTCAATGATCATAACTCCGATTTCACTCCTAAATTGTATCAACTGAATCACGAAAAAACCTCACTTTTTTCTTTTTCCGATCTGGGTTTTATATTTTTCACCAGTCAATCATGGGGAATCTGATCAGTCTGATCTTCTGCTGCGGGAGAAGGCGGATGAGCCATATTCCTCCGGCGATGGAAACGGCTCCTCTTGAACTCTCAGCGAATAGATTTGTATTCGCCGCCGGGCCACCGTATCTGAACCCTAACTACTTTGATCAGTATCCAGGTTACTGCCTTCCTCCGCCGCAGCCGCAGCCGCTGCCTTACAGTCTCCACCACTTACATCAATATCATCCCCACAGTTACCAACTACCTCATCCTTTGATTCCCGGCGGTAGACACCCGATGCTACCGCCTCCGTACGTCCATGAGAAAGCCGTCACGATTCGTAACGATGTTAATCTGAAGAAGGAGACTTTAAGGCTCATACCCGACCCGGAGAATCCGAATCGACTTCTTGTCTCCTTCACATTTGATGCAGCTGTGCCCGGAAGGTTTTAATTTCAAACTATGAAATGATCAAATTTTACATATGCCCTTATTGAAATTTAGTTGAAGTTTGAATCTTGTTGAATCAGAAGTTCATATAAATGACTTACCTTTTGTTGTTGTGGTGGAGAGAACAGGATCACAGTTGTTTTCTTTGCTACAGAAGAAGAAGAAGGCAATCTTAGAGCAACAAAGGAAGATACTTTGCCTCCAATCACACTTGATTTCGGAATAGGACTTGGTCAGAAGTTCATACAACCATCTGGAACGGGTATTGACTTGACGGCATTTGCAGATTCCGAGCTATTCAAGGGGGTGGATACAGATGTCTTCCCGTTGGCGATTAAGGCGGAGGCAACTCCTGCGGAAGAAGGAAAGTCGGGTTCCACCAATGGGCAGATTACTCAAGTGGTGTATACCAAGGAGAAAGGAGAGATTAAGATAGAAGTGGTGAAGCAGATACTATGGGTGAATAGGATGAGATATGAGTTGCGGGAGATTTATGGGATTGAGAACACGGCTGATGGTTGTGACGAGGGAAAGGAATGTGTTGTATGCATGTCTGAACCACGCGATACAACTGTTCTTCCTTGCAGACACATGGTACAGAGTTCATACTTCAAAAATTTGAAGCTCTTTTGTGTGATGAATTTTGAAATGGTTTGTGTATTTCTGTTTGGCAGTGTATGTGCAGCGGGTGCGCAAAAGCGTTAAGGTTTCAGACAAATATGTGTCCAATTTGCAGACAACCTGTAGAGAGGCTTTTGGAGATTATGGTAAACGGAAACAAGAATGGGAGAATTGGAGATAGAGATGAACAAATTTAGTTAAGCAATAGACTTGTGTAATATTTGCCATGCTTAATTAAGACATAAAATGTTATGGTTCAATATATTATTAATTGGAAACTGAGTTCTTAAATAGCAATGATAAACAGACAGGCAGCTTCTTATTTAGTGATAAGGTGCTTGGCCAGGAGCTGTGGTGGCCGAGGACCAACTATGGCAAACACAGAAGGTGATGCCATTACAACTACGACAAAGACAGACACGAAACGACGTAGATAGGACAAAGGCAAGGGAGATTGAGTTACATTGGTTTAGTCTTCCCACCATTGATGAACAAACACACCTCTGGTTCTCAGAGTTTGAAGTATATTGATGCAGTCTGGTTTGTGGTTGGAGCAGCGGAGGAAAAGCTCGTCCACGTAGCATATGGCTCCTGTTTCCAATAAAACATTTAGGAACTTCATTTCCACTTGGCTTGTGTTCATCTTAAGAACCACAAAGTCTGCGTATTTCGCAGTTTCCTCAAACCAAGCAAGGAAATCGAAACCCTCATCTTCTGGAAATGGTTCTAGCTGTTCAAGCGGAGTTATCTTTTTGCCTGTCGAGTTGTCCTCAGCCAAATCCGGATGGTAAACAAAGGTGACGCCGGGTTTCTTGACATACGATAGCATTACTGAAGTGTTGTGGTCGACAAAGTAGACATTGAAAGCTTTGCTGTCAAGTGGATATAACGGAAAGAACCAGTTTGGAGTTAAATTAGCATCCATATGCTCGGCTGCTCCAATGTCAATGTAGACAAGGCTCTTCTTCAGAGAGAGATCAAGGAATTTAGGCAAGTAAGCAACTGATTTTGGGAAATCAGCAGGCTTTTGCTCGAGTAGAGGTTCCATGAACTCGATGTAAGGTCTATTGGTGTCAATAGATTGGCAATCTCTAGGTAGCTGAGTTTTCCCAATATAAGGAGCAGTTTCCGTTACATTTCTCTTGAATACAATGACGGTGAACTCATCCAAGTAGTTTACACGCACTATCTCAGACTGCTTAAGCCAGAATGAAACCGAAGTCGCGGATTTGACAAGACCATTAGCATTAGTACTCACAAGGACTGCTCCGGTTCCACCAGGCCTCAGAGCTCGCTCCATCTCAAGCACAAGAAGAACAGGGGAAGCAACTAGATCAACATCCCCACAGTACACGAAATCAAACGACTTTTCGCCACTAAGCTCAAGCTCGTTGACATGCTTCCTACTGAAAAAGGAAAACAATGGATGCTTAGGAACCCCGTGAACATCTGAGAAACCCATCTCTTTGAATGCCGAAACAGCAGAATCTGACCCGGGACCAATGCAGAGAACCTTAGCATCACAATGCAATAGCTTTAACCCCATAAGCTCTTCAACGAGATCAGCAATTACCACTTCTGGGTACTTCTCTGTCTCAATTTGACCCCAGAATGGTTCAACGAGCTTATCAAAGAACAATTTCGGTCCTGCGATAACAAATCGGCCGAGATGGACCAAATCCACTGCTACATCATCACCAAAGACGCGATCTTTAGCGTTTAACTCCATCAAAGGGACAACAGATAGAGCAGAGGCAATGATGAGAGCACGAAACAGAGCATGTCTATTTGTAGATCCACGGAAGATATTGAGCTTCAAGATCTTTACACCCATAGATTTCAAATCTTTTAGCTCCAAAGAAACAGAGAATCTCAATCTCTCAAAGTAGACTGATTGTGTCTATTACGATTTGCTAAACAGATCTTAAGAACAAAGAAGAAACGTGAAGAGAAATTCGTGAATCTAGCGAGTACAAAACCTGGAAGAGGTATGGTTTCCACCCACGAGGAGAACTATAGATATTTGTGATCCAAGCCAGACCCTTCTTGGAACCCTAATCGACTTCATCTCCGTCCCCATTCTCACAGATCGATCCACCATGCAAAACCAAAGAAGCAAAATCTCGTCTTACATGCTTGTAGAAATCCAAAAACTAAGCACAGTTTCTTGATTGTGTTTGAGAAACGCTTATAGATTTGAAGGATTTGGGACTAGGGTTTCGTGATCTCTTCCTCTGTTTTTTTTTTTTTTTGTTTTTTTTTTTTTTTGTTTTGGGGAAGAAGGAGAGTGAGTGAGGTAGAGCTTTTAACAGATTTAATGGTGAAATTCTACCGCCATAATATTGCCACGTGACGAGAATTTATGCTAATGTTATAGTATAATTAAATATTTGACCGTTTGATTTATACATACTACGTGGATTTCGTTTTCATGGTCTACTACACCAATAATCGTTGATTGTTTTTTATTTTATTTTTAAGAATGAGTGAAAATTATTTTTTATCACATACATCACTAATTTGTTATTCAATATTCTTGGCATAAACGAGTGGCTCCCATTTTTTGTCTGGTGCCTTTGAAATAATTATTTGATGTTGAATTGGCTGTTGTCCCTACACAGTGTCCATGTCCGTGTAGGTGGTGATTAGTGATTACTGGTGAACACATGCATACGTGTTGATCCCAAGTAGTGTCTGTTTTTATTGAAAAAAAATTATTAGGAAATTATGTTTTTAAAACATTTGTAGAAATAAATATATGTATGCTAATCATAATAATTATTCAACCTATCATAGATAAAAGTAATCATAGTTCGATTGTTCAGTGTTCACAGTGTTTTTTAATACTGTAATTTTTATTGGTGGCAGTTGTGTTATTTGTGAAAGTAAAAAAATTCTAAAAAGCAATTACGTATTTGCGAGTCGAGTTGTGGCCACACAGTTGGGCCGAGTTGGGCCTTCCACATCCATTTAGGTCAAGCATGATTTAATATCATCTTCCTTTTGCTTCAAAGTATAGTACTAAAAATGCTATCAATTTGTAAGATTAATGCGATATGATTATTTTTCGGAAGCATTAATTAAATGCTCTTTCGACACGCTACTATGTCGTTAATATAGTTTCGTGAGAAAATAATCACATTGTTAACCTTTTTTCTGGTCATTCATATCGTAACATAATCTATACATTTAGTCGGTTTGAGGTACAGGTGTTTGTCAAGACATCGATCTACTTCGGTGTAATACTTTGGTGTGATGCGTGTTACATTTTGCCTTATCCATTATTCTTTGTTTGTGTCAGCGTAACTACCATATTTTGCGTTATGAGTCGTTCTTATCTACACAGATTTTTTTGTTGTTGTCCAAAGACTATTACACTCAATGTTATTTACTTCTTTCTCTCATATTGTTATCACTTCTTTTTTTTTTTTCTCTCTTTTTTATAATTAATAAATTACAATTTTTTTTTTTTATCTTTCAAAAGTGGCACAAGATAAATAAGTAAAGACAATCTGTTTTTTTTTTTTTTTGGAAAAAACAAAACAAAAGTCCTACATAATGTATGTTAAATTAATCTCTTTTTCTGTTATAAATATGTTCAGATTTTTTTTTAATTGATTGTTTGTTTTTTTATCAGATTTTGTTCCAAATATGATCAGAAATACACATAAACTATTTGGGAAATGTTCTTCTTTGTCTTAAAAACAGTCAGCAGAAGTTCCGATAATATTTTAAACCATTTTTGGATCATTTGTTAAAAATGTTATGAATATCTGTACATACATTTGAATGAGCTGGCATGCTTGATTACCTTCTTACTATTGCTTATACACATTTGATGCATTCACAATCTTAAAGAGAAACATGATTTTCTTCTTTTTTCCACATTGCCATATATAACTCACAAGAATCTTGAAACAATTTGACATCTAAACTGGAAATATTGATCCAAAAAAATACTTATAAATAAAACAAAATTAAATAGTTTTTTACTTAAGTAGGTAATAGGGACAAAACAATAAAATAAAAACCGCCGAATCCAATTTAACTCTTGTAGTTGAGAGAAACGGGGCAGGCACTGAGTGATAAGCACACAAAATTGAAGCAACCTATATGAGTGTTCTTCATCAAAATCTTCTTCCTCAGATTGTTTCTCCTAAAAATTAGTCCTTTTTACGAAAATTAATCTCAATGATTGATACTTTGTCTTCCTGAGATTCTTCTTTTACTTCACTGTTTCTGGGTTTTGTTTGAATTTGATGACGATGGATGATAAGGATAAAACTCGCGAAGTGGTAGAACATAGGTCCCATGAAGATAGTTCTCCAGCTCTAATGGTGAGTTTTCTCAATCGTAAGTCAATTCCCAAAGTTTTGAAAATTTCCTGAAAGATTCACGCTTTAAGCTAATTTCAGTGGTTTTAATTTCATGGGTTTTCATCAAAATTGATCGTTTTCTTCTACTTCCTGATTTAGCTTAGGTCTTGAGAGTTTAGGGTTTATAAGATCAGGGTTTAAGGGATTGTTTTGATCTCCAGCACTTGTTGAACTGTCACTTCAATTCTGTTTTCCGGAGATTCCAGGTTTAAGACACAAGTTTCTGTGAAATCTAGGGTTTATAATTGCTCATTGAGGAACATGATTTGTCAAGGATCCAACTTTGTGTGGAACTGATACAATAAATCTTCTTTTGAGTTTTACAGGTTGGAGATTCTACTGAGATAACAGAAATGCTATCACCGAGCCAACACCAACGATGGCGAGGTCTTGTGTTAGATATACAATCGAGAGAAGCTCATGGCGATTTCTTGAGAGCAAATGGTTCCTTAATTCATAGCCCTGTTTCCAAAAGGTTCAAGTTTTCTCCAATGTCAAGCCCTAGAATTGGGAGACGTGTTGGCTCAATGAGTCCTTCCTCGTCAAGAAACAGAACGAATCTCCTAAACTTTAAAAACAGGAACCACAATGCAGATATTGAGGAAGGTGTTTTGTCTCCTTCAGGAGATGGTACGGATAAATCTTATATTCCAAGAACATGGTCTCTCACTAATCTCTTAGCTCCTAGAAAATATAAGAAGACAGAGTCTTTACCGGTAACCCCTATAACTCACTCAAACCCTGAGTCCATGAACGGGAGGTATGCGGTTGAGGTTGATCCGGTTACATCCATGGTCAGTATTCTATCTTACAAAACTTGGTTATACCATTAATAAGGGAAATTATCTTGGGGAGTATATAGGTTGATGAATTGATTTATTTTCCATTTGTCGTAGCTTTAGACAAGCGGTTTATCTTCTGCTTTACTTGATTTTCCTATTCTTTTTGCTAGAAAGGGGAGCGTTTACTGCCTATTCGCCGTTCACGCTCTGTCCCTACATTCTTCAACAAAGATGGAAGTGTAAAGCAGTCGGGTGTTTTCCGCGTGATTCCTACTCCGTCTCGTGGGGATGAGAAGAGTCTAGAGATGATGCAGGCATCGAAAATGAGTAAAATCCACGGTTAGAAATCACCTCCCAGACATGTCTTTGTGATGCCACATTTTGACTCTATGTAACAAACTAGGTGATATGTGTTCAGATGAAATTGATGATGGCGGAGAAGATGTTCCTGAAGAAGAAGCTGTGTGTAGAATCTGTATGGTTGAAATGGAAGAAGATGAAGAAGCTTTTAAGATGGAATGTATGTGCAAAGGGGAATTAGCTCTTGCCCACAAAACGTGCACGATCAAGTGGTTTACAATTAAAGGGAACATAACATGTGATGTGTGTAAGCAAGAGGTGAAAAATCTCCCGGTGACCCTTCTCCGTGTGCAGGATTCTCAAGACCGTTCAAGAGCAGCCAGGGATATCGAGATTTCACGGTTCAATAATGAATGGCAAGATGTTCCAATTCTTGTCATTGTAAGCATGCTTGCATACTTCTGTTTCCTTGAGCAGCTTCTGATTATAGACATGAAATCTAGCGCCGTTGCAATAGCTTTACCATTCTCTTGCATTATCGGTCTTCTTGCATCAATGATATCAACAACAATGGGTAACATAGAAACTACTTTGAAATTATATATTTCTTCGTATTCTAAATTTATCATCAGTCTCAAGTGATATGATTTGTTGCAGTGAAGAAGAACTATGTGTGGATCTACGCAACCATTCAGTTCGGTTTTGTGGTTCTTTTCGCTCATCTTTTCTACACAGTTGTAAGATTTGATGTAATGTCTCCGAGAAACCTTACTTCGTTGAATCTATGGTTCTTGATCCCTCACACTCTCTCTCATTAACTTGTGTGCAGGTTAAGCAGCCGGTAATGTGCATTGTCTTAGCCACTATGATCGGATTTGGACTCACCATGACCGGCACAACAGCTATTAACGAGTATTTGAAATGGAGGAGAAGCAATTCCCACCAGCCAGAAGAGCCAGCAAGCACTCAGGTGGTTTGACAGCAGCGTAGATCTTGAGTGAAGCTAGAGTCCCTAAAGGGTTGGATCGGTTTTTGATTAACCGGTCCGGATTCGGTTTAGCTTTAATCGATTTGTCTATGTTGAGAGATGTGAGAGCAGATTTGGTTATTTGGTCTTGTAGAAAAAGAAGCAAAACAAAATTGTAGGCTTAATTTTTTTTTTCTCTATAACAATAAATATTTTCATTATATGACATCACTATATTCTGACAATACTTGAAGATTTTTTTGTTTCGAACTAATATGCAGCATTATATTCACACAGATTATTAGTATATATGTCATAGTTTTATTTCTAGAAATAGTTATATAGGTAATTTGATATCAAACTAAAAGTCATAAGATTAGAAGAAAACTATAGCAATCCAATAATGTTTTCTTACATCATATTGTTTGTTTTTTGAGTTTTCTTTTCTCACATCACATATTAAAGGCACACATGACACATATATCATAATGAGCAGTATGATTTGCAATCCCATATTTCTTGGATAACACTTCTTCACA
This sequence comes from Arabidopsis arenosa, assembly GCA_905216605.1. Taxonomy (NCBI): domain Eukaryota; kingdom Viridiplantae; phylum Streptophyta; class Magnoliopsida; order Brassicales; family Brassicaceae; genus Arabidopsis; species Arabidopsis arenosa. The sequence goes on along the minus strand of LR999456.1, from coordinate 790,011 downwards.
GCTTTTTGACAGGTCCACAATAAACCCTTTTCCAGTTCATTCTTCATTTTCAATCCTCACCCACCCAAACTCTCCCTTTAAAGCAATGTCCATCCTTTCTCTTTCTCAGTTTAAACAAACTTTATTAACCAAGAATTAAACATTTCCAATCTCTAATGGATTAATTGAAAGAACTTCATTTAGTTACCTAGTAATAATCTTCACACTAGTAAGAGAATCCTACTCTTCACCAAACTACACATCTCTCTATATAACAAACCCAAAACATCCCTCACACACACACACAACAATAACTACAACAATGGCTACTTCAAGAACATTCATTTCCTCTAATCTCTTCATCTTCTTCCTCGTTATGGCCACTACCAATGGTCAGGCTCCAGCTCCAGGCCCTTCAGGTCCAACCAACATAACCGCAATACTAGAAAAGGCCGGTCAATTCACATTGTTCATAAGACTTCTTAAAAGCACACAAGCCTCAGACCAAATCAACACTCAGCTCAATTCTTCCTCGAGTAATGGCTTAACCGTGTTTGCCCCGACTGATAACGCCTTCAACAGCCTAAAATCCGGAACCTTAAACTCATTGTCCGACCAACAAAAAGTTCAGCTTGTTCAGTTCCATGTCCTACCTACACTCATTACCATGCCTCAGTTTCAAACCGTTAGTAACCCCTTACGCACGCAAGCTGGTGATGGGCAAAACGGTAAATTCCCTCTTAACATCACTAGCTCCGGTAACCAAGTTAACATCACCACCGGAGTTGTCAGCGCCACCGTGGCTAACTCTGTCTACAGCGATAAGCAGCTCGCTGTTTATCAGGTCGATCAAGTATTGTTGCCATTAGCCATGTTTGGATCCAGCGCGGCTCCTGCTCCGGCGCCTGAGAAAGGCGGCTCTGTTTCAAAAGGCTCAGCTTCCGGTGGCGATGATGGAGGAGATTCTACTGATTCATCTGATGCAGAGAGAACTCGATTCGGGTTTGGGGTCAGAATCGCTATCGTCGCAGCCATTGCTGCTGCTTCTTCTCTGTCGATATAACTCGAGAGAGAGCTTTTCTTGAGACTCCACATTGGAAAATTTAATAACAACGAGAGCTTTAAATTTGTCGTACTTTGAGATTGTGTTATAGATGGTGTGGTTATGTGTTATTGTTTTGATTCGAAATGAGACAACATTACCATTTAAGATTGCACAAAACTTTTTTGATGAAAGAAAGGAAAATGTGATTTTGAGTATAATTTGAAACGTTTAGTCTTAAGTTACATGATTCCATCATGTTGTTCAAGTTAGAAACCGAAACCGCCAAAACCGCCACCACCACCAGGAAATCCGCCCTCGAAATGGAAAGTGTATTGTTGTCCACCACCACCACCACCACCACCATGAAACGGATTAAATCCTCCACCGCCGCCTCCACCCATATCTTCAAGATCCTCTCCTCTGTCAAATCTCGCCCGCTTATCATCATCTCCAAGAACCTGGTCAATTCAAAGGTATCAAGAGAATGAGAGAGACCATGACCATGTGTGTGTGTGTGTATATGAAAGAGTAATGTCGAATTTTGTTGAACCTCATAAGCTGCAGCGATTTCTCGGAATTTGTTCTCAGCTTCTTCTCTATTGTCGACGTTTTTATCGGGATGCCATTGAAGAGCAAGCTTCTTGTAAGCTTTTTTGATTTCTGCGATAGAGGCGGTTCTAGAAATTCCAAGAATCTTATACCAATCTTTTCGTTTGCTCATCTTCAATGCCTTCTCTGCTCTACCAAGTGCTTCATGAATTTCCATGTCCTGATACAAAGCGATCCAAGTTATATTAAACAGTATCAGAAACACTGAAGATTATAAAAACTAATCTTTAACCAACCTGAGAGTTTTGAGCTGCTTGCTTCAAATCCTCCACAGCTCCTTCCCAATCTTCAAGCAACAGTTTAGCTTCTCCTCTCTGATGAAGTAGTAATCAGAACCCTATTTGTTCGATAAAAGTTATGAATGTTTTAACTTAAAACTTGATGATATGAACCTGATGTAAAGCTTCAATCAGTTCTGCATCGATGTTAAGTGCTTCATTACAGCTATTTAAGCCGTCTTTTCCACGGCCGAGCCTGACTGAGACCTTGCATAGTCCAAGATAGAGATGAACGTTATTTGCCGTGTGTTCAGGGTCCAGAGCAATAGCTTCTTTATATTCCTCTGCTGAAACTCGCAACTTTCCTTTGCTTGCATTATCTTCTGCCTGCAATAGAGCACATATTTTTAATACAACAAATTGGCAGCTAAAGCTCAGTGTTAAAAGAAGACATAGAGGTTAACAGGACTCACGCTTTTTGTTTTCTTGAGCAGTTTTTTCAATCCGAAGTATGCTTTCTTCAGTTCACTGTGTTCCGGATCAAGACGAAGCCCTTTTTGGTAATGCCTGAAACAGAGTTTAATCAAGTATATCAGTTTTGAATCCAAACTCTCACAGAATGGAAATTGGGTTGAAATTAGACCAAACCTTTGGGCAATATCATGATCTGCTAAATAGTAGTAGGCACGTCCACGAAGGAGCAAAGCCTCGAGGTTATTTTCATCTTCCTTGAGAATATAACCAGTCTCGGAAATTGCACCCGAGTAGTCTTTAGACACCATAAGGAGCTTGACTTTGAGAAGCTTTGCCTGAAATGAAAAAAAAAATGTAAACTATAAGAAACTGCATGATCAGAGAGTCCAAAGATATATTGCAAATAGCCATCAAGAAGAGAACCTTAGAGCAAGCCGGAGAGAAGACAAGAACAACTTTATCAACAAATTCAAGAGCTTTCGCAACGTCCTTTGATTCGTACAGAGTTGAGGCAGTCTCCAAAGCACTCTTAGCTTGATGAAGCTGAGAGAGTTCTTTCTCAGCATTCGAATCTCCTGATTTAAATTCCAGATATTTCTGGTAATTATTCTCAGAGTCTTCGTATCTATAACACAGGAACATAGAAGAGAAATCAACTTCTGTCTTAAAATCCAAATCAATAGGACCTTTTGCCCATTTCTATCTATACCTGCAAAAATGACGAAGCACAGAGGCACGCTTAAAATAAGCTTCAGAAAGTGCAGGGTCTGCTTCAATAGCTGCATTCAGATCATCGAGTGCATCGCTAAAACGCTTAACCTTGATACTTTGTGAAGCCCTCTCAAATAACTCAGCAGCATCTACAGATTGACCATCTGTACCAAAATAACCAGCAATCTAACATATGTAAATATTCAAAAATAAACACTCAACACTATACAAAAATGCATTATTGCTTCACTCTCATAACCTAGTTTCAATATAAGATCAATTCGTAATGTGGAGCAAGCAAAAACAGAGTCCTAAATTCGATTTCAATACCATAACAGGGGACCTCAATATCCAAAAAGCGCCGGAGATTGCAACAAGCCCAACACGAAAAGGAGAAAACTTTCGAGAAATATAGAAGCAATTCGCCATTTTAAGCAAATTTCTAATCACTAAGATTCCCAAATCAGCTAAACAACAAACATCAATTTCACACCACATGAAAATCAAGAGAACAAAATATACCTAAAGCGGAAACGAGAGGTTGGAGAAGAAGAAGTTGGCAAGCAAAGACAAAGTTGAGAAGAAGAAGAGTGTAAGCCATTCCTCTCCAAGCTAAGAAATCCATCCCTGACCAAACTCGGAACAGATCCATTCTCGATTTCAATACATATACATACACTTTGTGTATACGGCGAAGTTTGCCCACAAATTTGGAATCTTCAGAAATTAGAGAGACGAACGAAGAAGAAGAAGATGAATCTTTGAATGATTCAAGCAAGCTCACGCGAAATTGTGTGTTTCTGATTATCGTCCTCGATCGAATTCGAAGCCTTTTTTTCGATTTTGATTTGCATGTTTTAAGTGTAACTAGTAACAACACGTTGTTCTATCCAATCAGTATGACCCACGTGGAATTTGTTTTAAAGTAGGTTTCAATTTCGTAAATGATTACCAATGATAATTGAACACGTAAGACTAACTATTACACGTTGGCTCTTACTCTGCCACGTAAGATAACTGCGATTCTTGGGCTTATTTGAATTGAGGCCTTAAGGGCCAACCTTATAATTGAAAGATATAAATATGGGCCCAACATAATACTTAATGGGCCCAACACTTTCGCCTAATTTTATTTTCTTCAGAATTATTATGATTTTGGAAACGATAATAATTTATGTAAAATAACCATTACTTTGTTTTGTGATTTTAGTTCTGCCAAGCATCAAAATTAAATTAAATAATCTAAACTTTTTTCGTAAACATCATTATAGAAAAAGAATTCAAACCTACATTACATATAGTTTTTGACAATGAAAAATAACATAATCTTATAGTGTTTGACAATGAAAAAGGAATAATGCATTGATCCACAAGACGACATATTTCATATTTTCTAGGTAATAATACTAGCTATTAAATTAATTATTGTATGTGTGGAGTTAGAAATAAGTCAAAATAAAGACAAAGCCTGTTTAGTCTACTGAAAAGAGTATCACTTAAAATATTTAAATAATTTACGCAGAAGCCAAATTGACACGCATCTCGAGAACTTGAGTTTGGATCAAGTACCTATTGAAAAGAAGTTTCAACAAGGTGGTGAAGTTTCAACTAGTTTTCTAAAATAAAATTATACTTTATGTTAAGATATTTTTAAAAAAAAAGAAAACAGTTATATGAACGTATAATATTGGTTAAAATTGAGTTTACTTTTAATTGAAAACTTTTCAAGCGACTTTGGGCTGTTCTTGGGGAACGTTTTGTAGGGTTATTGTCAACATATCTAAGTTTAGAGTATAAATGTAATGATCACATCACAATAGAATCCAAGAATGGCTGAAACAGAAAACCAAGGATTTTAGAAAGAGTTCCGAACGTGGAGATGGTACATATCACACGATTATATATATGAACGACTTATGTAATTAGCAATTAATCTTCATAAACAAACTTGGAAATTAAAGCCTGTCAACCTGAAGATAATACCGACCAGTTTTTTGAATATCTCATTACAAGAACGAAAAAAATTAACATTTACAAAACGACAACGTCGGAAATACATATCCATGCATGTCATGGTATATATTATGTGACTGGCGATAATCAAAAACATAGTAAAAGTACATAACATTCAATGTAAATTGATATGATGATGTCTTGTCAACCTTTGTCCCCACATTCCGACCGCTTCACAAGGGGGTACGGTTCTTAATTAGACTTGTCTCCTCAAAGGAACTTCCAATCCTAATTAAACCCAAAATCTTGTCCCCCATGCACAGTATTTAATTAAACACACATAATCAACCCAATGGAGCAAACCTTGCGAGTTCTTGAGGCAAAAAGGGACGACGACCCGTTTGGTGAGGGTGATGCTCGTTGCTCACTCCAAGAAAATCCCGGGTTAGACCCATTTGTTGAACGAGGTTTAGACCCGACCGGTTCGATTGAAAGGGATTATTATCCACACTACTAGTGGTGACACCACTAAGAGGAGGAGGAGCAAGATTGTGATTCTCTCTTGAGACATTTGTGTTGAAGTTGTTTAGTTGTTGTTGGATCATCATTGGTGAAGACGATCTAGGAGGAGGAGGAGGAGAAGCGGTGGCTGAGGATGATGTCATTGTTGGGCCGGCGAAGAAAGACGGAGCGGTGGTGGAATTGCTTCGAGTAGAGCCCATTTGTGCAGCTTTTTGTAAGAGAGCTGTTGCAGACATTGGAGAGAGAGGCTTGTTTTGTTTGTTTTCGGAGGAAGAGGAGAAGAGTGGTGAGAAAGATGAGTCTTTTAGGGTTTGGTGTTGTATAGAAGCTGAGGTTTGTTGTGATGTTGAGGATGATGATAAGGTGAGATTAGGGTTTGTGGAAGTCGTTGGAATTTGGAATTGGTGGTGGCCGGAGAAATCAGGGAGGGATGATGATGACGACGGGAAGAGGTGGTGGTTGCCGGTGGAGGCCATTTGAACCATCTCGGATAGACCTAAACGGAATTTAATTGATAGTAGTATTAATTAAAAAAACAACTTATCACTTATCAGTCATATATATGAATAACTATTTAGAAATTAGAAAGATGATTGATATGTGATGTACCTTGCGCATGCATTGCACTTAGGTCATGTCCAAACCCTAAACCGAATTGAGAGATAGCAGCATTGATGTCGGGATGATGAACTCCTCGGTGAACAAATCCATGAGGGAGATTTGGATTATTCATAACATTTGAATCGTTTCCAAAATTCAGATTCGTCGTAGAGATCACCGGATTGTTATTACTTAGTGAGCTCATCCTCGCACCTTCTTCAGTCAATGCGTCGCAGAACGCTCTGTGTGTGATGAAACTATCTTTCCTATAAAATATAGATCGATTAATTTATTAGAAAGCGTTTTAGGTTTGCGAAAAAATTGAATAATAGCTAGATGACAATAACATTAAAAAAAAAAAAAAAACATAATTAAATTAAGAAGTGAGACAAGGGCATTGATTCAATATAGCATTGAATTTGAAATCATTTGCAAAACAAAACATTCTTGGCCGGAGTAAGCATTTATTTCTCCTATGCAAACTCACGCATGATTCACATGAAGACAGAAACAAACATAAAACTTACTTGTTATATACATATTATATATATATATACATGTATATATGTGTGTGTTGATAATATATATGTATGTCGAGTTCCTTACCATATATATCGTGTGAATAGAAGAAAAGAATGAAGCCAAATAGACATGTACACATACAAACACACAAAATAAATAGATGCTCCATCAAAAATCTCATCGAATATCATACTGATCATAAAGTATGCAGCTTTTATTTCAAAATCGGAAAAAAAAAATTTTAAAAAAAAATTGCTCCCCAAAAGTCAGAATGCCTTCAATTAATGCTCTGCTCTAATCCTACTTCTCGACAGATATATCTAATCACAAGACATTGCACACACATTCATGCCGACACTAGATATATATTACACACCTATCTCTATTAGAGTTTGTTACACAATTCTTTTAGGTTTTAACAGTACCTTCACATTAATTTTTTGCCTTGTTCTCATCCGATATTTCTAAAAAAGATAGATTAATATAACACTTCATGTCGCACAAACTCAACTTATACACCAACCAATACCAAATGTTAGTCTCTTAAGTAAGTATTACCTGGAGAACAACGTGCCACAGTCACATTTATACTCGCGAGTACCACAAGTTTTCGCATGTGCCTTCCAATCAGACTGAACAGCGTATTTCTTAGAACACTTTTCGCACTTCCACTTCTTTTCACCGTGTTTGCGGCTATAGTGTTTCTTGATCCCAGTGAGGTCTCCAAGGGCCCTAGAAGCATCATGGTGTACACAAGTCTTGATAGGACATATGTATACTTTCTTCTTTATCACCTCTTGTTTGGATCGTTGCTTCAGCTTCCATGGAAGATTGTGGCCACGGCGATGGAGTTGTAAGTTCTGGTCCCTTTGAAACCCTTTGTTGCAGATCTCGCACACGAATCTGTTTGTTGCCATGAGTGTTGTTGGCGATAGAGCGATGACATCAGCATCTGGATCTGTCCATATATGTGTTTAGATATGATATATTAACGCATATTTTGATCTAATGACTCCAAAGATGTTGTAGGGATTATAAATAAACATATATGTAACATGACCATCCGAATACAATAAAAGGAGAAAATATACATATAAGAAATATATAGAGAGATGTATATGCATATGTGATTATTTCAGCAAATAATATATATGCCTATTTTTGGTTAATTGTTATTTTCATAAGGAAGCAGATTTACAAATACATGGAACTGCTTTCAACGTCTTATGCTTAACAGCTTACGTATGTGTTTTCGATATGTAGAGATACAGGTATACAAGTATATATGATACACACACATGCACATAGATTTAGGCATACATGTGAGTATATGATGGTGTGGAAGGAGTTACCTGGAGTGCCAGGTTGATTTCTCTTCTTCTTGGCTGATGAAGAGTTTGGTTTCACATTTGGGTTAGGGTTAGAATTAGGGTTGAGGTCAGGGATCTGCTGCTGAAGATGATGAAGGTGTGTTTCTTGATGAACAAACCCTCCCATGGAGGATGAAATAGAAAATGGATCTCCTGGAATCATCTGCATATCTGTGATTTAAATTGAAACGGATCGGAGCTAAAGAACAAGAACAAAAACAGCTGGGTTTTGTTTTTTTTTATGAAATCTTGCAAGAAAACAAGAAGATGATCAGGAGGTTTAGAACAGTATACAAACAAACGAGATAGTTAATTAGGGTTTAATATATGTTGAGGGGAGAAGAAGAACAAGAACAAGAGCATATAAGTTTTTTTGGGTTTTAGGGCTTGAGAATGTTTGAATGTGCTTGACTCTTTGGTTATGCCAAATGACAAGAAAAGACCAAAGAAGATGAGGAAGAAATTTTCAAGGCACGAAAGTATATGTATATATAAAGATTATATTGAAAGAGGATTTGTTATTATAACCCAAAAAAAACTATTGCAGGAATAAAGTTATTTTTTTTGAATAAATAATGTTGAGAGATCTGGGAGATGTACTTATAGAGAGATCTACCTTTCTTTTTTTTTGTAGTCGATCAGTGAATTATTTTCTAAAAGGGAAATTGATTTTTTTTTAAATAAATATTTTCTTCGAAAAGGCCAGTCTCTTTCTTTCTCGCAGTTTACATAGACACACGTGCATGTGTAGTGTGTACATCTATGATCTATGTTGTGTTTAAAAGTTGGGAGAAGATATTTAGGGGATGTAACCTAAATTATATTTTATATGATATTGTTATTTGAAAAAATATTAATCATCAATTAGTGTATATATGGTTGATACATAATTTGATGGATATTTTTGGATTTATTCATTATTTAACTGAAATCTCAATTCACATAGATATAGTTTAAAATGATTGTAGATACAACATTTATCTATTACGGTCATAAGTTTAAAGGGTTTCTTAGTTTCGGCATTTTATTGTTTTATGTTACTTGTAGTTTTCTTCTACATACAAATTGAATTAATTTGTTTTTTTTTTAATCTTCAAACATATATATATATATATATATGTATCAATATTAATCTTGCATATTTTATAAGCAGATTGAGATCGATATATCTTCTTAACAATTTCATTTTATTCTTTATAAAAAAAAACAATCATTATAAGGTTTGAGACTAAAAAAACAATAGTCTTTATTAGTTATTTTATGAAAAATCTACGTTAATATGTACTAAGCTATGTTTCGGATCTACATATTAATTTAATTGGACATAGTTTCAACTCCTATTTTATTATTAAAGGAAAATTTTATCCACCCAAGAAATTGTATTTGGCAAAGGAAAATGTTCTGTGTCCCAAGAACAAAGCATATAGGTAGATGCAAAAAGTTCCCGTTGTTTAAAGAGAGCACCATCTTTGACTCCCAAAAAGTTTTAGGAACTCAAAAAAGCCTTTTTGTAATTTGTATTTATTTTTCCACTACTTTTTATATAAACATTTAATAAATTGGAAGTACAAATTACTCCAAGACAAAAGCCAAGAAAAGTAATTTAGATTTAAACGTAATTTAGTGTACACCCAAGTGAAGTCAAAATGTCATATATTGACACTAATTCTAACATCTATTGTCACGAATAAATAAATCCAGAAGCGATGAAATGATAGTCTAGTAATAGTTCACGTAGTAAAACCTGTACTTAGCCAAAATAACAATCAAATTAAGTCTTGTTATAAGTATTGGCGATTGATTTTTTTTTTTCTTCTAATTCGAGCACAAAATAAAAAGTACAGACAGATCTGAAATATAGAACTGCGATTGATCATGTGCTTGGACAAAATAAAATTATTATTGGATTTCTTGAATGGACTACAATTGATTTTCTTACTCATTCAAGTGTGATCGTCTTTTGCATTTCTTCTTTTGGTTTGTGCAATCGAGGAAGTGAGAAGAAAAGGGAATTGCCTTTAAGGAAATAGATCGAAAGAAATGATTAAGGCATAATTACAAGTTGGACCAAACATAGCATGTTGCATGTTATTTGTGTAATGTGTGAGAGAGAGAGGATCTTTTGGCATTTCCCGATGAAGACGATAGGACAGTCCGTGACGCCTGTCTCTCTGTCTGTAGGACCCTCTTTTTGGAGCTATGATTCTCATGCACATTGGTCTTCTATTATCATCCCTTTGAATCATAGTTTTTTTTATTCATCAATCATCTTCAGTCATATAGAAGCTCATGAGCATATATATCAGTCTTCTATTATCATCCTTTTGATAATAGTGACTGTCATGAGTCTACTAGATTTATGGTTTTGGATTCAAGTCTAACAGCGATGGGTTTCTAGTACATGATCAAACGCTTCTAGTTCAACATGCTAGTTACCAATACAGTTGACGCATCACAATATTAAGATATAATGGGTCTGAAGTCTGAACTTTCTAATTAGCAAAAAAAAAAAAATGTTTTGACAAAAAGTAACGTAGACATACAGATATATGAAGACCGACTGTATAATTTTTAATCATGTTTTCTTATAAAAATATGATTGTATAAATGTTAAATAAAATGAACTAGTAGTACAATAATTATCATATATTATAGATTAGATTACATTAAAAATTCCATAAATAATGCAACTCAACCTCTCTTTTGGCCTTTTGTGTTTGCCTTCTTTTGGTCCATTGGATGCTTTCTTATTCCCCTCTTGGTATCCAAAGTTTGTGTCTACGATTAAGAAACGTATTATTATAATTATCATATATAGTCACACATTATATGCACATACAAACTTAATTATTTTATTCTGAAACTCAAAATTTGAATTTCAAATGGGTGCAAATATTTCATTTGGTATTATCCGATTCTTGGACTAACGATTTTTTCTGACATCGATTATGAAACAAAAATTGATGGTTAACTTGTCTATCCAAAACTAAATGAAGACCTGAGGTAAATAAAATCCATAAAATAGTATATATACATCTCTATATATGTGTAGTAAGATTTGTAAATATGCAAAAAAAAACTATAGGAAGGGCATCAATATTGTTACAAACTTCATTTTTTATGGCTCCACTTGTATTTAATTAATTGTTACTTTTTGTAACAGTTCTATTTGAATATCGACGCCGGTCTTATTAAACTAAATCGGTCAACATTTTACAAAGTACGACGTCATTATGAAGATATATCATTTAAACGTTTAAAATAAAACAATATATATGATCGACATATAGCTACTGTTTCTGGTTTAAATCTAAACCAATCAATCAAATGCGTAGCAAGAGATCTAACTATCTCTCGTTGAGTCGTTGTAATACTTGAATAAGTGAAAAATAAATACGCAAAATTGATAAATTAAAGAAATTACATCATATATATTTTTTCTAAGGAATGTTTTCGGACCGACATGATTTTAATTTCAACATCCCCAGTCCCCACTTTGAAAAAACTATAATATTCACTTTGCTTTGTATGAAACACAATATGGGCTAATAGTAGAAAGTGGATAGGCCCTAAGCCCAAGGCCCAAGTGAAACCCTAATAGTGTAATAGTAAATTGATTTCAGAACTAGAGCGCGTAAAAACATTCCCCACTCACAATGGTAAGATTAATGACAACTATAACTAGAGCCCAAGTCTTCGTTTAACTATTTTTTTGCGTAATATCCTTTAATTTTTCTAATATGTAGTAAGATTAATGACAACTATAACTGTGAAACTGTTACTCGGAATTTCACAATTAAATTTTGTTTTTGTAACTTCCATTCCGATCAATGGTTTTCATTTAACTATTTTTATTTTTTACTATCTTGACAAATGACAATCTGTTTGTTCATCCCCAAATAAAGCCCACATAAACATGCCAATCTATGGAGGCTCTTTGATTTTCATCAGGAATATCCCCACTTTCGCGAGATAACTCTTTTGTACAATGTTAGCTTTTGGGTCACAAGTTTTTTTTGTATCAGGCCCAAGTCCGTAAGATACATTAGAGGCTTTTTGTGGTAGTAGATTTCAATTTGAGGAAATCTTGTCACCAGCCAAAATTTAGACTATGTAAATTCAAAAGAATAAGGAAACGAGAAAAATAGATGGTCTTTAATCTAATATTGACCACAATAAATATACGTCAGATAACATAAATACTTCAATTTGTGACACGATGTCTCGTAGATTGTCGATTATTTTCCCTTTTTTTTTTTGGCTACCAACCAAGTAAATTAATAGTCTCTTAGTACATTTGGAGATAAAGAAATACACATAGAGACAAAGTCAAATAAGGAATACAAATATCAACACGAGCTGGTGATGACAACGAGTGGCTGCGTTGTGAACTTGTGGATTAGTTAGAGATAATGATTAAGACATTGAATTATTCTTTGTTAATGCTGATTTACATATATCATATCCATAGGAACTTGCCTTTGGAAAAATTATTTAAGGGAGTAAGGAAACGGGTACAATATGCAACATAATAGTCAAACAAAAAAATCATGTGCCATGAAACTTTCACAACGTTCGTTATATATGTTTATCTCTTCCATAATTTAATAAATAAATAAAAAGTTTTCTGTAACTATGACAACTAATGAAATTCAATTTTCAAATTCGCTTTAACGCTGAAATAAATAAGTTATTTAATTCGAAGTACTTTGATCATAAGTTCCATAAGTCAATAACATTACTAAAGACTTCCAAAGACTTTTTTGACGAGAGAGATCTCAAACAGAAGCAAACACGCGCTTGCACGTGAGGGACCTTCTCCATCGCTGGAAAATTCCATATTTTTTTTTAATAATTCCACGTGTCAATCAGCAGATCCACCTGTCTTCTTCCCTTCTGCTTTTTATTTCCCACTCTCTTCTGTCGTCTTCCGTCTTCCTCTGTCTGATTCAGTAAAGATTTGTCTTTGTTTTTCTTTGTATGATTGTATCAGTGAGAACCCAACAACCTCCAAATTCTTCTAACTTCCTCAGGTTTCAAAGGAATCCAATGAAAAATATATACAAATGTTGAAAATTCCTCCGAGATTCTTCTCTGTTTACTCAACTCTCATCCACATTCTTGCCTCCTTCCTCTGCTCCTCCGACGTCAGAGGCGATTTTCCGGCGACTAGATTTGATCTCGGAACGTTGACTCTCTCAAGTCTCAAACTTCTCGGCGATGCTCATCTCAACAACGGAACTATAAAGCTCACTCGTGAACTCTCTGTTCCCACTTCCACCGCCGGAAAAGCTCTTTATGGAAAACCGGTTAAATTCCGGCATCCGGAGACTAAATCTCCGGCGAGTTTCACCACTTACTTCTCCTTCTCGGTAACGAATCTCAACCCTTCTTCAATTGGCGGTGGATTAGCTTTCGTAATCTCCCCTGATGAAGAATACTTAGGATCCGCCGGTGGATTTCTCGGTCTAACCGAAGAATCCGGATCCGGGTCGGGTTTTGTGGCGGTTGAATTCGATACGCTGATGGATGTGCAATTCAAAGACGTTAACGGGAACCACGTGGGATTGGATCTAAACGCCGTCGTTTCAGCCGCGGTAGCCGATTTAGGAAACGTCGACATCGATCTCAAGAGCGGAAACGCCGTGAATTCATGGATCAGTTATGACGGGTCGGGTCGGGTTTTAACAGTTTACGTCTCTTACTCAAACGTGAAACCAAAATCGCCGATTTTGTCGGTTCCTCTCGATCTTGATCGTTACGTGAGCGACTCAATGTTCGTCGGATTCTCTGGATCAACACAAGGAAGCACAGAGATTCACAGTATCGATTGGTGGAGCTTTAGTTCATCTTTCGATACATCGGAATCTCCACCGCCGATGTCTAATTCTCCTCCTCCATCGTCTCCTTCGTCAACATCGATCACACCATCTGTATCCACCGTCCGGAAGAAAACCGCCGATCCATCGTCCTCTTGCCGTAACAAACTCTGTAAAAAATCACCAGCCGCCGTTGCCGGAGTAGTAACCGCCGGAGCATTTTTCTTAGCATTATTCGCCGGAGTTATAATCTGGGTTTACTCCAAAAAGATCAAATATAATCAAAAGTCTGAATCTTTCGCATCGGAAATCATGAAATCGCCGAGAGAATTCACTTACAAGGAGCTTAAATTAGCCACCGACTCTTTCAGCTCATCGAGAGTCATCGGGAACGGCGCATTTGGCACCGTCTACAAAGGAATCTTACCGGATTCCGGCGAAATCATCGCAATCAAAAGATGTAGTCACATTTCTCAAGGAAACACAGAATTCTTATCGGAATTATCCTTAATCGGAACACTCCGTCACCGGAATCTTCTCCGTCTTCAAGGCTATTGCAGAGAAAAAGGCGAAATTTTGTTAATTTACGATCTAATGCCTAATGGATCACTCGATAAAGCACTCTACGAGTCTCCGACGACATTACCGTGGCCTCACCGGAGAAAAATACTTCTCGGAGTCGCTTCCGCTTTGGCTTATTTGCATCAAGAGTGCGAGAATCAAATTATTCACCGTGATGTCAAAACAAGTAACATCATGCTCGACGCGAATTTTAATCCGAAATTAGGCGATTTTGGACTCGCGAGGCAAACGGAGCACGATAAATCGCCGGACGCAACCGCCGCTGCTGGAACAATGGGGTATTTAGCGCCGGAGTATTTGTTAACCGGTCGAGCGACGGAGAAAACCGACGTTTTTAGCTACGGGGCCGTTGTTTTAGAAGTATGCACTGGTAGAAGACCCATAACCCGACCCGAACCGGAACCCGGTTTAAGACCTGGTTTGAGATCGAGTTTGGTAGATTGGGTTTGGGGTTTGTATAGAGAAGGGAAGCTATTGACGGCGGTGGATGAACGGTTGAGTGAGTTTAACCAGGAGGAGATGAATCGGGTTTTGATGGTGGGCCTTGCTTGTTCACAACCCGACCCGGTGACCCGGCCCACTATGAGAAGTGTGGTTCAGATTCTTGTTGGTGAAGCTGATGTGCCGGAAGTTCCGATTGCGAAGCCGTCATCGTCTATGAGCTTTAGTACGTCGGAGTTATTGCTTACATTACAAGACAGTGTATCGGACTGTAACGAAGTTTTGGCTCCGATCTCTACGACTTCTTCGTCGTCGGAACACGACATCTTCATTGTCGGCAAGGATCGATCGGTTTAAAAATAATATTTATTCAAATGACAAATTAATTATAAAATTCGAAGCACAATTTTGTACGTAAATTGAAAATAAACAAAATCCAAAAACTTTATACTAATTTTTAAAAATGTTGGAATTACATGTATATTTTCTGTTCGATTTAATAATTCTTGGTTTTGGAACCTCCAGACTACAGATTGTAACAACAATGTGTATAAAATATTTCGATTTCAATAGAGAGAAATGTTAATAGTTATACACTTTAACTAGTTCAACTTTGGATAGTAAGTTTGGTGAGTGTCGCTTTCTTTACTTTGAATTTGATAAGAGTTTCTACTGTATGAGAAAAGGTTTAGATTATTGGTCCCATATCTACAAGTAGTTTAACTACAAGTGGGAACAGAGAATAAACTGTACAACCTATTTAGTTTGGTTGGTAATCATACCAACATATCATATGGACCATTCGTATAACACAAAATGTTGTCATTTTGCATCCACAAAAAAATGTTACTTTTGCATAATAAAAATACCTAGCTTGGTGAGCGTCGTGTGGCTTAAATACGTTTGGCTTGAATTATATAAACTCTGGCAGTAGTAGTAAAAAAAGTCTTGTAATTCAAGTCCAAGTTAACGGCTAGATTTTGGTAAGTCTTTATCAACAAAATCATACAAATTATTATCTCGTAATATGTCCATGCAATAGAAAAAAAGAAGGAAAAGTAATACGAAAAAGGGAACAAGAGATTGAGTAGAAGAATGGCAAAGTCTTCTAGATAACTAAATAAGTAAATAAAATATGTTAGAAAATGGAGGTTGGTCATAATCATAAGTTCATAACAAAGGGGCATACACTAAATGGGAATCTTACTAATTTCTAACATCAATCAATATACAATACATATTATAATAAATCAAATCAAAACTTTAACTAACTTTTTTTTTAGTGGTGAAGCATTGGCCCTTACTCTACTTAAGCAGGTGTGTGTTCACAACTACATATATGCGTTGCATAGTTGGGAACTATGTAAGCATTTACATAGATACTGCTTCAACCTGTAATTCACCAGAAGAACAGTTCCATTAAGCTCCAATGTCTGAAGAAAAATTGAGACAAAAAAGAGTGAAAGTTTGCACGAATAAACCTGTCAACTCTTTGTTGGTTAGTACTTTCATCATATGCAGAATGTTATTCTGTTTTTGGGGAAAATTTAAATTACGCAATGAACTTTCTCATCGTTAATGGGTCCGTTCGTTTCATCATTTACCATTTCCATCCAAATGGTCCATTTAAATGTTCCATCCAAATGCTCCATCTGAATGTTGTTCGTTTCAATTTTTGGATGTTCATTTGGATGGAATATTTGAATGAATTTTGGTTTGTTTGTTCAATTTTTACAAATCTTTATCTCCATCTAGATGACTTTAACAAGAAAATGACTAAAATACTCATACTTTAATTTACTTATATTTTAAATCTTAATCTAAGCTATATTAATTTAATTATTGCTCTAAAATATATTTTCATCTAAATAATTTTTAAATTATTATTTTAACATATAAATTAATTTTACGTTTTGACGAAAAAAGATAATTTTACGGTTTAGGCGGAAAACATAATTTTGCGATTTTTGGCGGGAACACATAATTTTGCAATTTTTGGCGGGAAAATGTTATTTTGCGGTTTTGGCGGGAAAACATGATTTTGCGATTTTGGTGAAAAAAAATGATTCCGCAATTTTGGCGGGAAAACATAATTTTTCGATTTTGGCGGGAAATTATGATTCCGCAATTTTTTCGGTTTTGGTGGGAAGACAGAATTCCGTAATTTCCCGCCAAAATCGTGATTTATAGTTTTGGCGGGAAAATATGATTTTACGGTTTTGGTGGCAAACACAATTCTTCAATATTTTCGGTTTTGGCGGGAAAACAGAATTCCGTAATTTTCTCGCCAAAATCGTGATTTTATAGTTTTGGCGGAAAAATATGATTTTGCACTTTTGGCGAGAAAATATGATTTTGCGGTTTTGATGAATTCCATAATTTTCTATAAAAAATCACGATTTTACTTTTTGGCGGGAAAAAACACAATTCCGCGATTTTATGATTTTGACGAAAAATGATAATCATTGATTTCACGATTTTTAGAGATTTTATTTGGTGCAAATATGTAATTTTTAGAATCTAAAATGAAAAATCTATGGAAAATAAACATTATTTGATTTATGATTATAAATGAGGGTATATTTGTCATTTGTTATTTTTGACTGAATCATCTCCATCCAAATGCTCCAATCATGTTCATCCAGATGAGTTTGACAAATTTGCCTAAAATTACAAACTCATTCAGATGATCCATCCAACTAATTCATCCAAATGATCTGTTAAATTGTAAAAAACGAACATCATTTTTCATCTCCATCCAGATGATCCATCTGAATGGAGAAACGAACAGGGCCAATAGCTATAAAGAAAGGAAGTAGCGTCTAAGAAGCAAAAACCATACCCTTTCCAAAATATTAGCTTGTGCAGAACTGGATACACCAGCGGGTAAACATATGAGCTGGTTAGCTTTGGTAATGTGACATGAGAGGGAGGTAGAGAAGCAGAGGAATGTTGGCAGAGCACCCGCAAGTAAGAATTTTATTTGTTTTCATTAAGAAACCTTGAGATGAATAGTTGTGATAATTGACATTTGATTGTTCGTCTGCAGCTGATCTGGTTGAACTCAAAACAATTACAAAACTTATTCTAAAAGCCATTGCTCTAGAGAGTTTCTGAACTTAAAAAAACTGATTGAAAAGACGAAATGTCAACTTCAATAGTTTCGAGTTGGGCATCCTCATTCTGCCTCTTAATATCACTCAAGGTCTGTCAAAGAAAGTGGCAATCACAAAGATTCTTGCATCAAGAAAAAGGTGAAAGAGGAGGTTCTTCTATCGGTACAAGGAAATCAAAGGGAACGTAGAAAACCTTTGATAGTAAGTGGGATGATCTTCCAACTGCAAAATCAAGAAAGACTCAGCTTATAATTCAATTTGAATATATGAAAAAGACATGTTCCAAGTCATCCTCTCCATATCAACAAGAGATAATTGAATAAGAGATCCAAAGCAACACTCTTTTACCAAGAACAACGTAGAAACCTTTCCTTAGAAGAGTAAAGGCAGTGGCCTTACCTAGTCCCGAAGTAGCCTGCAATGAATTCAAAAACGGAAAAAGTAAGACTAATAGGTATAGAGTAGTCACTCACAAGTCACAACATAATCCGAGGCAATGAAGAGAAGGAACTTACACCATGATAATAGAAAGAGGTCTGTGTGAATGATTCCATGAATGATTGGAGCAAGACGAGGAACTTGATTTGGGGCCAAAGATCATTTTTTAAGCAACTGAAAGCAACTTAAAACATTAATTTTAAAAACTTTTAAACTTAATTAAGTGTTAAATTTACAATACGTAAAAACTTGCCAAACTTATGACACCACAAGACTTACGGACCAAAAGGACGGGATGCTAAGTCCGGTTTGTTTCCAACGTATTTAAATTTAACACTTAATTTTTAAAAGTTAGATTTTATATAATTAAAAACTTATGGTTTAAAATAGTAATAATTATTACTTAAAACATTAATTTTAAAAAAATTTAAACTTAACTAAGTGTTAAATTTACAACACGTGAAACTTGCCGAACTTGTGACACCACAAAACTTACGGACCAAAAGGACGGGATGCTAAGTCCGGTTTGTTTCCGACGTATTTAAATTTAACACTTAATTTTTAAAAGTTATATTTTATATAATTAAAAAGTTTTGGTTTAAAATCTATACGGTTTATCTAAAATAATTTTTTAAAAAATTCTTAAAATTTAGTTTTATATCGAGAATTATTATGTTACCGAATTAAATAATTATATTGTTTTTTTGTTGAATTATATAATTATATATATAAACATACCTTGTAATTCAATTGTCGTGGGCAAGGAGGTGCTCTGTTACTCGAATCCGTCTCTGAGATATCCTCACGTGGCTTTGACTTTCGGAAACCTCCCCCGCACGTGACCGGTTAGAGAAAGCTTCTCTCCGTCTTCATCGATGTAGCCGTTGGTGTTGTTAACTCCACTGCGTCGTCCAATTGCTTAATCATTCTCGTCGTTTAGGGTTTCTCACCGAGTCAAACCGAGTTGAGGAAGAAACACCTCTGGGATTAGCCAATTCGATAAGTGACTCGTTGAACCACCATCCCCAGTTCAACCGATGTATGCGGATTCGTCAACCTTTTCAACGCGAACGACGAGAACGATCTCGCGAGTGGACTCGGTGTGAGTCCAGTTGAAAATACACATTCGAGACTGAGTGAAACCGAGTCTACCGAACGAAAACGCATTCGTCGGTGTGTCATTATTTTTTTTTGTTTGTGGAAGAATGAGAATTATAATTTCTCAAAGAAGAACGAAGAGGTCAATATTTATAAGCAAAGGTTATGACATAGAAAAAGGAAATTCCTTTGATAAAAGGAAATCACTCAAACAAACAAAACAAGGATATTCAGGTTGCTGCAACAAAAAAAAAAGGAAACTTATCGGCCAGAAAAAGTTACCGTTACTGTTACAACATGTTAAAGCCCACATGATAAGAGGACAATTAATGGATTAATTGGGCCTTTTTAGGTATAGTGAATTTCTCGTGGCAGCCCAGTAAGAGGACAATTAATGGATTACCAATAAACTCATTATTCCAATCTTCTCAATTCCCACCTTAGAATATTGACATATCTCAATATCTTAGAACTCGAAACTTGCATTGCATGAAAGCTTGTTCTCTAGTAAGACTATTTTTGCTAAGATATTTTTGTTCAATTAATCTGTATTAATCGACCTAACGAGTTAATATGTAACAGTAATTTAACGAACTAGAAACATCATTAATCAGTTTAGATGCCAAACGCGTTTTCTCTTTAACAATCCAAAAAAAAAAAAGTTCTCTTTTCTTACGATACCTTATAGAAAGAACATTTGTCGTGTTCGTGTGTCATTAAGAAATCATGTATATAATAGTACTCCAACATAACTCTGTATTACAACAGATCATTAAATAAATCAAATCAAACATAACTCTGTATTACAAAGTAATCATAATTCATAAACTTTCCTCTTATGTGAAAAAATAAATGGTACTGTACTGGCCAAAAATTGTGATAAATAATACCATGGTCCAGTTTTAAAATGAAATATTGAAAATGATTGAGGAAGTGATTATAAGGTGGGTCAACTTCTGATAAAGTGGGTCCGATGGAGCCAGTGTCTTAGATTACCCGATCATCTATCAATAATTTTAATTTGTTGAATATCATGGACAAGTACAATAATACAAACAATCTTGCGACTTTCAATTTTTAATTTTCATCTAATAATAAAAGATAGACAACAACAAAAATAAACCTCGTCAGTCGTCAATGATAAGTGTTTGAATTGTATCAGACCTTGGCACCTTGCATGCTTGGAGGGTCTATATATTTTCTTAATATAAAAGATAATAAAGTCCAATATAATAAACTTATTTGTAATACCAACATAGATACAAAATATATGATATAATAAACTTAGTTGTAATTCCAACATCCAAAACATTTTGTATATGAAGATACAAAATTATTATATATTTATCGTTTTCTCATATATATTTATTCGTATTTAATTTCTTGCCCATAAGTAGCCAAAATGGAATATAAAGGTTTCAAGGATATGAGTATTAGAGATATTAATATCTAATTTAAAACAAACATACAGTTAAATAATTATACTGATATTCATTTAGTGACACATTACCTTGCTTTAATAAAAAAAAATAGTTCCAAAAGATTCAGACCGAAAAAAATTGATATATAGAACGGTGCATGAGAATTGAAAAAAGAAATAAATAAAGGACCGGACATGACATCAGGAGAGTAGTGTGTAAATTATTCACACTAACTGTACTGATCACACATCGATGATCAAATTCATATGATAAATAAGTATAAATAACTCTCTGTACCAACATCATTACTCATATATATCACAACTCTCGTAAAACTTGCTCTTCATCTTAAAGCTTTTGAGTCGTCTCTCTTCTCCTTGGAAAAGGTCTCTCTCTAGTCTGATACATGGAGAAGAGAACATATCAAAATACATGGAAACAAATTGAACATAATTAATAAACCCTTAAATGTTTTAGTTTTAGCACCATTATCATCCATTTATATGCAAGAAAAGAAATTTACTTCCTTGGATCATAATAATCTTAAAGAAGAAGAAGAATAATTAAGATGATATTATTTGATAAAAATACACATCATTTAATACTCATATTTTTCCTAAATGCCATAAATAAATATAGAAATGGTACATGAGTAGTTAATGAAGGCGGAGATGGCTACTTACTCTTTCCTCCTACATGAGCACCGAGTCCAGCGGCGGAGGTATTATGGTGGATGTACGGTGGCTTGCCGTGCAAAGTTTCCGGTGGAGGTCTAGAGTTATGAGTCTCCGGTCCCCTGTAATCGATCTCGTACACCTCTGAATCTGTTTGCTCCGATCCTGAATTATGTTTTAAAGTACAAAGATTTAACACAAATAATAATCATAATTAAGGGCTTTAAGGAAAACAAAGAACAAAAATACCTTTAGCGAAGCAAGGCACGGCGAGGAGGAGGTAGATAATGAGGAGAATCATGACGGTCGATTTCA
The DNA here is from genome assembly GCA_905216605.1 of Arabidopsis arenosa. NCBI lineage: Eukaryota > Viridiplantae > Streptophyta > Magnoliopsida > Brassicales > Brassicaceae > Arabidopsis > Arabidopsis arenosa. The sequence continues at coordinate 768,104 of LR999456.1, read as the reverse complement.
TTTTCGTTTTTTATAAACTATCAGAAGTTTTTGAGTGTTATTTTTTTCTCTCAGATTTTTTGCTTCTTTTTAAAACCCAATCAGTTTGAATGGTAATATTTCGGGTACATGATGGCCTTATTTATAACGTGGACTGAAAAACGTGTCATGTTTTTTTTTTTTTAATAATTAAAATAGGGAAGTAAATACTATGTCTAACTTTCTATTCAATATATATATATATATATATATATATAATGTTTTGTAAACTTGCTTAGTTTGTTTTTTTTTGCCAAAAACTTAATCAGCTAGATCTGTTGTGAATAGCTAGATCTGTTCCACTATAACATATAAAAAAAATTATTTACTAGGTGATCAACTGAAAAGGAAAAAACAATTTGAGTTCAATGCAAAAAGGTACCAACATTGTATCCGTTTTTTCAATATATAAAATACTTTTTCAATATGAATGTCTTTCGTATCATTGAATTTATATGCTACTCATCATATCTGAAGTCTTGAACAGTGTGCTCTTGTATTCGTATAGATGGGCAAGATGTTTTGGACGGTTAAAAAGACTGGAACATTATTAATTGTTTTTTACGACCATTCATCTAAAAAGAAAAATAAGAAAAGACAAGTTCATGTGTGAGGGACAATATTAGCTTTCAATCTCATGGCTTCCAAGCTGAATTCGTGTTCCAATCTATTCATCTTTTTTTGCATCCAAACGTATTTATTGAACAATGTAGTAGTCATTTATTTCTTAGAGTTGTGTTTGTCGAAGGAATTATATATAGCCTATTACTTACTCTATTGAAAAACAAATGTTGCTTTGTTAAACAAAATCTAGTGTTAACGGCAATTTTTGTTTTTTTAACGGTAATTAATATTGAACGCATACAAATTACAACCAATCCATATCAAACCAAAATTTTAGTTACGAATTTCGTTCCAAAGTAAACCTAAGTCGATAGTGGATCAATCAAGATTCAAGTCGCTGCTAGAGCTATGTTTTGTGACTTTAGTCCATTGACAATTTTATTTGTGTCCTTTATTACTTTACAGTACAAAAACCGACATAGCTAGAAAAATGAAATTTATGATAGATTCAATTCCGTTTTAGAAAACGTCGTTAGAAAAACAGGTACGTACATTCCATTCACAGTTATTGTATTCTGGCGGTGATATACAAATATATATATTTTTTAAAAAATCGCGAATATAAACATCATTATTGGTAGGAGAAATCGCTGGTTGAAGTTGAAACATTATATATAGAGTTTAATGAAAAAAATTAAATGAGGAGATGATAATGTTATAATGCTTCCTCTATCCCCCACTTATTTCTTACAACTGTACATCTCTGTACTCTCTACCTTTCCATTTATTTCAAGTCGGTCGATGGATGGATCGTGCACCCCCAATATATTATAGTGGTACTATCAATAGTTTATACTTATCATCCATTATTAAACATAAATATGTATAATTTATGATAATAATAATGCTATGTAAAATACATTTATTCATAAAATACGTGTAGGATGATATATAATATTAATGTCACGTAATATTAAAAATAAATAAAAAGGAGCAAAATATTCATCTTCGTTTTTTTGTTATCACTAATTGAAGCCAGAGACTATCAAATCTTATAGAAAATGGATGCGTATAAATTGGACCAATAACTATACTGTCTATACTCATGTTTAAGAGAGTTTGACTCCAAAAATCATCAACTAGCTTGATTGAAAACTTTATATCGTATTGAAATATTATATAATTTATATATAACCCAAGTACATCCGTACATTCCAATGTATATGCATGCATGAACCTTTGGAGAATCTCATAGTTTTTAAAAGAAAACCTTTTGTCTTCATAAGTGAAAATCCAAAATGTTACTTTTTCTTTATTTCTTCATTTCGTGTCGCTTTTTTTTTTTATAATTATTACTCAAATGCGAAAAGAACTAAATCCTTGATTCACATTTGTTCGAATTAACAGATATATGGACGAATATATAAAATCATCAAACCTCGAACAGTAAAATCTGAAAAATCCAATCACACCCATTTTCAGATCATTTTGGTTTCATAAGATGAGATACTAAAATCGTAAATTAAAGAATCAAGTATATAGGTGAGAGATGTCTCAGTCTTGGGGAAGTCAATTGAAATATTTTGTATATATATTATAAGTATGAGTGTGAGAACTCCATAAATGATTTTGTCTAACATCTTCTTGGTTCTTATTCATAAATCATAAATTGTAATGGGTCCATATCCATCTCTACAGCTATTTCATGGCTGTGTTTTTTCCTTAAGGCACTCCTTTCATTTTCTCACCCACCCATTTTGTCTTATTTTTCATACTATGCATCATACATTTATGGATCAATTATCTATAATGATGTGTATATATCTCGAATTAGTATAAATAAATGGGTCTTTATTTGGTCAAAAGTATCGAACAATTGGCCTACAATATATAAGCCCATCTATAAGTTGGGCCATAATAAGCCTTTTTCATTCTTTTCTTTTAACAATCAATAAACCAATATTAAATTTCTAATTTTCTAAACCTTTATAAATTTTAATTTACAATAACGTAAAACACAATCAAGGTTTAGAATACGGTTTAATTCTCGAAAAACACAAATTTTGTTTTGAATTGCTCTAGAAACTAGAAAAATTTATGTTTTGTTAGATTGCCAAAATTTAAATAGCATACAGATTAAATGAAAATAAAACAGATAATGTAAATATACAAATTGAAATTGAATTTATAATGTATTTTTTTTTTTTTCTCTTTTTGAATTTATAATGTATTGTTAAACATTTTTTATGCCAAACATACCTACACCTTACGTTATATGTATGGTTACAAATCTTTATACAAATTTGTTTCCTCTATATCTAAAACACAGTCAAATTATCCTAAACAATGAAAATTAAATTGTAAAACCAACGATTAATTAAAAATTAGTGCAATAATTGACTAATCACATGAGAGACCTAAACCCTACCTAACCTTCTTCTTCATCCGGAAGCAACACTATCATCTTCTCGGCGATCCTCGCCGGCTCCGATTTGCTCCTTGTCAACACCGGCCGTCGTACAAACCCTAACTCCGTTAATTCTTCTTCATCTCTATCAACATTATCCGGCTCGTAAACACCATTGATTTTCTCGGTGGGAACTTCCGATTCAGTTTTCTCCGATGTCACATTTTGCTGTGATTCAATTTCGCGTTGGTTACTTTCTTCCCAGAATCTGAAAGCCAACGACGACGATCTATACGGTGCAGATCTGCTTCTCGTCAACAACAGAGCGTTTATCGGCGGCGTAGTAGCCGGAGACACAAATAATTTAGGGATTTCAAAATTTTCCCTTTCTTCTTCTTCTTCGATTTCTTCTTTGATTTCTCTGACTGATTCCGTTGCCGGACGATCTAATTGCCTTCTCGGAGAATCTTTCTCCTTCAATTTCCGACGAGAGCACGAAAACGAAAACAATCGCCATTTAGGCCAAAACGACAACGTTTTGATTTTCCCGGCGAATTTGTTATAAAACGACGCGTTTCGGATCCACTTACATCGTCGTCGGGTCGGGTTTTCTCGAGATTCGGGTTTAATTTTGGGCTTCGATCGGTTGACCCGGACTTGACCCATGCAAGTAACCTTCGGAGACGACGGTTCTTGAGTCACCGCCGCAGCGGATTTATTCCGGCGAACAAATAAAGGACTCGCGCGTGACCTTCCTCTACTTCGGCTTCTACTTCTACTTGTGCTTCCGCCGTTACTTTTGCTCCTCAAAAACCCCATAAAAGGCGGTGGATATTTCTCGACCCGACCCGGACTTGAAACGGGTCTCCGAGAAATCATCATCGTCTTCCTTTTCTCTCTCTCTCTCTCTTTCCTCTTCTCTTCACCGTGTTCTGGTTTCGTTTTGTCTGCACTTGATTTTTTTTTTTCCGTTTTTTATTTTTATTTAATTTATTTGCAGCACTTATTATTAATGGTCCTTTAAATAAAACATTTCTTTTTACCACAACGGACGAATCGATTTTTAGGGTCTTTATGATATCACTTTATAGGTTGTTTAATGTATTTTTTACTTAATTTATTGTAACGCTTACTTATTTTGGAGATTAACTCCTTAATCTACTTTTGATTTTTTTACATTTCTGTGTTCCTTAGATTAATCTACTTTTGATTTTTTGACATTTCTGTGTTCCTTATTCTAATAAGTGCATATATGGGTAAACCCAACAACCTCATTTTTTTTTTGCTTTAATCAGTTCTTCTTTTTATTAATCTTCCTTGTGCGACTTTGACTGCTTTGAAACGAATCTTACAGAAAAATTAAATATAGATTTCTTAGTTTAATCATTGGTGTCGTTTTGTTTAGTATAAACTAGGACACTTCACACTTGTATGAAATTAAAAAGGATTTAAGAAAACTCAAATGAAGTTTAACATCCTACTCAAACAAGACTTTGTTTTTGGACGAAGACTTCTATCCAAAAGAACTATGAGTACATTTCAAAAATTGCATGTCCACAAATTTTGATTTTGTGACTTGTTCGATTAGAACCAACAGATTACACACACGTGTTTAGGATAATTCAACGATAATAAATATGATGGATCTAAATTACAATCTCTAGATGTAACATTGTTCTGAACAATAAACTTAAAGACGATATTACAAAAAATGTACTCACACATTTGAAAGAAATTTGTATATGGATTATAAAATGGACCCAACTCCAAAAAGATTGCATATACTGGCCAATAACAATAAGAGATCACTAGAAGTTGATGGTCTAAAAGCAGAATCCTTGATAAATTTTTAGGACATATGAAGTATGAATTTGACCTCGCTTTTGATGTTATGATTTGGAAATGACTAAAAACACAAGGTGGAAATCTTTTTGGACAAACAAAAGCAACACTCAACTATCCATATCAACTCTTGTCTCCCACTACCGATATTCTCACTAAACCCATCAAACATATCATCCCAAAATACATTTACTGATTGTTTTCAAGGAAAAAAAATCAAATGGAAGCAAATATATTCCTGTTTCGCCACATATAACCTAAACACAAATAACGAATGAGGGAAATGGAATACACCAAACCTCATTATTATGTAGTTCTTCGATCAAATCCAAAGAAAACCAATCTATTTTGAACCAAATCGAATTTCAAGTTTTTTGTTTAGCTTATAGATTTCATTCATCTAAACATTCGATGGAACCATTGTTGCTCATCAAATTAATTTTCCTTTTTGACCCTTTAAATAAACCAAAAAACTATGCCAAGTCAAATAAATCAAACTAAAGCAAAAGCATGATATAGAACGAAAATTAAACCTTTCCAAAAAGGTTCTTCCTTCCTTTTTGACACTTTTTATTTGTCAATTAGAAACTTTAGATTTTAATTTTCAAACATTGATTCAGCTATCACTTTTCACCACATGTGTGTTTGTGTGTGTGAGAGAGACCATAGTTTCAACAGAAACGTAATTTAAAGATCCGCTTTAGACGGAGGAAAGTTTTGCCTTTTGCGTGTACTGATCAGTGAAGACACATCAAAAACGACAATCACACGGAGACTAACCTACAAGGCTATATAACTGTTGTTCTCTTCAATGTGAACACAGAAACCTAAAGCTCTGAATCATAAATTTAAGATCAAAACAATTAATATGAAGACACATTAATCAAGACAATTAAGCCATCTACGGTGGTCCATAGAATAAACTACTACTAGTATTTAAGATCATCTTTTCTTGATCACAATTTGGACATTGTTGTCAGAAAATGTTGGAACCATTTGACACAGCTCTTCAATCCCTGTTGCATCAAGGTAATATCCAGACTGTAACGGAGGTTCTGATCGCAAGCTTAGTCGGAATATAGGAGAAGATATGGTGGAGAATTGGGTCGGGGTAGAGAGCTGATGAAATCGACACCGTCGGTTGAATCGCCGAGAGGGAGAATCTGAGTGGTGTTACTTACTGAAAGCTGTTTTAGATGGGCTTCTTTAAAGCCCAATATGATTTAGTTGGGCCGTAAAGGTAAATTGAATTGTGATTAGAATAAAAGGAAAGATAAACCGAATCAGTTAATTTGATTTGACCCCAATTTATTAACGTTAGTGAATTTCCATTTTTTCCATAAGTAGCCGTTAGTGAATTTCCATTTTTAAGCAGAGTCGGTTAATTTGACGCTCCAGTTATTTCCTTTTTCTTTTATTAGTGCCTCTATTTATACGAGATTAAAATTGTCTGCAACTACAATCTCTTACACTTGTTCGTCGTCTTCTTTTTTTTTTTTTTGTCATCCGTAATGTTCGTCGTCTTCATTCTCTCTAATTCTCTCATCACACTTATTTGATTGAATAAAGGATCACCAATCTCAGCCTGAGAGAGCCATCTATCTACGATCAGGTTACTTATAATCATTATCTCTCTCTTTCTCTCTATTTCACTCCGTCATTGATGAATTATGAAACATATATATGTTAGGGTCTTCTAAAGTTGATCGATTCTCTTGTCATCGTTGTGTGACTCTGTTTTTCTGACATTTGCGTCACAACTCACAAGTATGATTCATCTGGGTCTCTGCTTCAAGCAAGCAAGGACGACGATTCTCCCGGATCCTTTAAAACCAAAGAGCTATGGTAAGAGATTTTCCTACTTTAAATTGTTTTTGAGTTTTGATTCTGATTCGTTGTGAATTGATATCTTCTTTTGTTCTTCGTGTCTATAGGGTTCTTCTGACTGTTTGATAACACGTGAATGCTTCAATCTCGATCATAATTTGGTATCACTCTTTGTCCTTAAGCAATTTCATCACATACTGTCTTGTTTAGCCTAGGGTTTTATTCACTAATTTGGAATTTAGGGATTTAGCCTCTTGTTATTTGTTACCTCAATTTTTTGTATTTTTTTATTCTCTCTTTTTTTTTCTAGCAAAGGTTTTTTTATATTTTAATTAAAGTTTTTTATTATATGAAATATTTTGGTTTTCAAAAAATTTAAGTGTTGAATTTCAATGCATTGAAAACAAACCGGACTAAGCTCCCCGTCCTATCATACGGGTCCGTAAGAGGTGTTATTAGTTCAACCGCTTTTCACGCAAGTAAATTTAACCCTTAGATTAATTTTTATGGTTTTTTACAAATATTTTTATTATGTAAACTATTTTTTTGTAACTATATATTTTTGATTAATCAAAATATTTTTTATTTTAACTAAAGTTTTTATTATAGAAAATATTTTGGTTTTCAAAAAAGATTATTTTTTTGCAACGAGTTAATATGTAACAGTAATTTAACAGAATAGAAACATCAATTTTAATGCCAAACGCGTTTCCTCTTTTTCTCTTTTACAATCCAAAAAAAAAAAAATGTTTTCTCGTTTCCCTTATAGACCATTTGTCGTGTTGAGTGTCATTGAAAAATCATGTTTATAATAGTACTCCAACATTGGCAGATCATTACAAAAATCAAATCAAACATACCTAACTTGTCTTGAATCCCCAAAACCACAGACCTATAACTTTCTTTAATTTACGAAACTGTTTCTTTCAATAGATAAGTGAATATGCAAATAAAGAAAAGGAAAAGAGATACAAAGATCACTTAATAATAAGTGTGAAGAAGGTTCATTGTGTGAAATGTTCAGATGAGCAGCTAATCTCACCAATGTCATAAAAGTGATTCTCCCATCTCCTTGCCATTCCTGATATAATGTTGTAATAAAGAAAAGGATAACAAGACCGCTAAACAAAGTTTCCCCGAGTTCGCAACCTGCAAATGGATGAAGCAAATGAGACGTGCTTGCGGAACAAAGAAGAAGACAAGAAGAAACTCAAAAAGAACTGCATTTGTTGGCGGCACTAAGAAATGGCGAAAACAAAACATAACAGAACTGCATTTGTTATGAAGGATGAGCAGAACAGCTTTCACACAAACATTGTTCTTCCTGTGTTTTTCTAATGTTACAGTGGTACACATACATAACTGTGACTACCTACTCCTATAGCTAAACAAGACAAACCAGTATCAACATGTCCTTTAACCATGACAAAACAAACGGCAATATTACCAAGAACATTACTTGATTTGCATTACGACCGCTAAAACCAGTTTAGGAATCAATGAAGAATCAGATCCACATTTCTCTATTAACTTCAGAATTTTAACACGGCAGTAGTATGTCACTACATTCTTGAGCTTTAAAAAGTATCGAAAGCTAAAGCTGATTCCCAAAAATGCTTATTCTAAGACCCAATCAGATCCAAATCAATGAAACAGTGAAGAAAATTTCGACTTACCAAAATCAAATTAGCCAAATTAATCAGATTTAGCAGAGTCCATATCCTTCCTAGCAGCTCTTGCATTGTCATATTCAAACTTCAACACATCAGGAATATGCGAAGTATCCTTCACATATAACCATCTCCCCAATACACTCTCCTCAATCATCGGAAAATATGGATACAACACAGAATTCACCACCCAGAACCAACTCCCACCAACAACAGCCCCAAGCGTCGCGCCGGCGAATACTTGCGCCACCGTGTGGTAACCTAAATAAACCCTAGAATACATGGTAACAACAGCTAAAGACCAATGAAGAAGATTCATAATCCATCTACTTCTTAATCCAAACCAGAACCCAATTCCTTTGCATCCCATCAAACTGAAATAAGTAGCGAAGAAGAACATGAATTGCGAGTGGCTTGATGGCCATCCATGTGAATCGCAAGCTTCGAGCAACGTACAAGTCTCCGGACGAGCTTGTTCTACAGATGTTTTGATAAACTCGTTGATGAATTGTGAGATCACGAGACCTATACCAAAGAAGATCCCTTGAAGCTCACGCCGGAAAAGGAAATGAGATACGAATCCACCGAGGCTGATGAAGACAGGGACGAGAGAGATCCAGGCGAGGAAATGTCCGAACTGATCTCCGGGACGGTACCGGACGTGTGTGAGAGTTACGGCTTTGAGCTGCTGAGGTAGGAGGTCCATTGATGATAGATCCAAAGGAATTTTTGTTAATCGATCGAGAGAATTTGGATTTGGTCTCAGGTTTCGTTTTCGACTTCTTCTTTTTATTATTTTCTCGAGGAAATGAACCGAGAAACTGACGGAAAAGTGGGTGAGAATAAGCCAGACGGTGAAATCATCATGTTCCGGGAAGAGAATCATGTGGATGCGTGACACGTGTCTACTAAAACTGGAGTTATTACCACATGCATCACATTAGATTACGGTGTACGTACAAACAACCAATGAAGAGTCGCCATGTCATTAGTTTAGTTTATTACATAGGCGAATGTCAAACACTTCGTGTAACCACGATCGTTGATCCATTTATGGCTTTCGAGATCGATAATAAAGTTAAATGGGTATTTATTGTATATATTGAAATAATAGGGACTAATATGAAATTATAATATAAATGTGAGTCGGCGAATTTTTCGTGTTTCCTTTTTCTGTTGGGCGGGTCAAATTATCCAAATCGTTTTCGGCGAAATTCGTAAATCCTATCCGGTGAAATTACTCCGGTGAAATTACCGAATCAAAAACCCTACTCTCGAAGAAACTAACAGTGCTCAAGCTTCTCTAATGGCAGATGATGGCTCCGCATCTAATCGAAGAGACCCAATAAAGTCTTCAGGTGATTTTCGTTCTGGGTTTTACCGTAAACCCTCGAGCTTGATTGAGTAGTGTTAGTGTTACTGATGAAAGAGTGTTCTTTGTTTGCTTCTTGAGAAAATTAGGTTAGTTGGTGATTAGGGTAGGAACAAATTTAGATACTTCTTGCGTTTTAGTATTGGTTTTCATGTATATTGATTAGTTTAGGACCATAGAGCTTTTACACATCTATGTAAACTTGTTAGAATCATTGGGGGTTTTAATCGGTGACATGGTTTTGATTGGAAATGGCGGTGTGTAGTTGGAAATGTTGCGGGGCAAAGAAGACGGCAACAAGCTGTTACAGTGGCGAAGGAGAGAAGGGAATTACTGGTTAGGGCAAAGAGGCTATGTAGGGTGGGTACTAATGGCGATGTTGAGGATGATCTTGTTGAGAATGAGATGATGATTGATGAAGAGCAGCCAATATTGGAGGCTCAAGCCAGTAAATCCGTTGAAGAGCTCAAGTCCGCTGTTCAATATCAGTAAGTGAATCTGTCAACTTGTTAAAACCAGAATGCTTAGGAATTAATCTAGTATGTCATTCTTTTCGTTTCGGTATTTTTCGTGATTTTTGTTCTGATATCTCTACTATCATATTCTTGCTCAATTTTCAGGGGAAAAGGTGCAATGCAGAAGAGGGTGACTGCTCTTCGGGAACTCAGGCGTTTACTGTCAAAATCCGAGTTCCCTCCTGTTGAAGCTGCGCTCAGCGCTGGTGCAATACCTTTACTTGTGCAGTGTCTTTCATTTGGCTCTCCTGACGAACAGGTTTCTTACATTGGCCTTATATATGCTTCAATGATATCCCTTTGTAGATTTTCAATGTTGTAAGATTGTCATATGCATTGCAATAAGACAAATTAAGGAAGTTTGTATCTTTTGATCCCAGTTCTGTCTAACTGCAGTTACTTGAGTCAGCTTGGTGTCTCACAAACATTGCTGCTGGAAAACCTGAAGAAACAAAAGCTCTATTACCTGCACTGCCGTTGCTCATTGCTCACCTTGGAGGTTTGTACTGGCCAACCAAGTCTGTTATTACTCTATTATTTTTGCCGGATTAGATTTCATATGCTTCCAAGTTTATATTCAGAAAAGAGCTCTGCACCGGTGGCTGAGCAGTGTGCATGGGCAATTGGTAATGTTGCGGGTGAAGGAGAAGATTTGAGAAATGTTCTTTTGTCTCAAGGGGCTTTGCCACCTCTAGCACGTATGATTTTTCCCGACAAGGGTTCTACAGTAAGAACAGCTGCATGGGCATTGTCAAATCTGATTAAGGTGTGGAAAAACCTGGCACGCATATTATCACATTCGTTACAATTTACATGCCTTTGTTACATACTACTTTCATTATACCTTCATTCAGGGACCTGAGTCAAAGGCGGCAGCACAACTTGTTAAAGTTGATGGGATTTTGGATGCAATTCTTCGACACTTGAAGAAAACGTGAGCAAAGTTACATCTCTCTGAATTTCAACAAGTTCTTAGCGTGTTGTGGTGTCTTGCTTTTTACTGATTCTTTAGCTTCATACGGGTCTTTTTTGTGTCATTGATATTCTATTGTTCAATTTTGGTGGATAATTTTATCAAAATATTGTTGATTGTTGGATTCAGGGATGAAGAAACTGTGACGGAAATTGCATGGATCATTGTTTACCTATCTGCCCTCTCAGATATCGCTACAAGTATGCTCTTGAAGGGAGGCATTCTCCAACTACTTATTGAAAGATTAGCAAACTCAAATAGTCTACAACTTCTTATCCCGGTAACTTTTGAAGAAACCTTATATTGTTCAAAAAATACAAGATTGTAGTTATATTACCACAGATTATTCTATTCAAGTCATTGCTTTCAGGGCCCATTACACTCATATTATCATGAATGATAAATACAGAATACTAACTATGATGCTTATATTTCAAACGCTGCATTCTTAATTTATCTCTGAATCAAAAAGTTTGATATCAGGTTCTACGAAGTGTAGGCAACTTTGTCGCTGTTGATCCCAAAGCAATATTAACCATTCTTATTCGTGAACAGAACACTGAAGGCTAGTATTTGTTATCTTTTCCGGGTGAAACACCATCACCTTAATCGTATACATTGTTCAAGATACTGATATTGCAAATCAAATTTCAGAAAGTATCATTGGTGTGCTTGCAAAGTGCTTAAGAAGCGAGCACCGTGTTTTAAAGAAGGTCAGTACCACATACCCACTTCGGTTTCTACAATTATATGAACCTTTTCATCACTAGTCTCAACTCTGTAGGAAGCTGCATGGGTGCTATCTAATATAGCCGCGGGATCTATTGAACACAAGAGAATGATACATTCTACTGAAGTAATGCCATTGTTGCTACGGCTTCTGTCCACATCGCCCTTTGATATAAGGAAAGAAGTTGCCTACGTCTTGGGCAATCTCTGTGTAGAATCGGCAGAAGGAGACAGAAAACCAGGGATAATTGAAGAGCACTTAGTCTCCATTGTCAGAGGCGGTTGCCTCCCAGGTTTTATTGAGCTGGTCAGATCTCCTGATATCGAAGCTGCTAGGCTTGGTCTTCAGTTCATTGAGCTGGTAAGCAACTAATTAAATGGTCTTAACGAGACCGAGTTTTTCTTATATGTTGATGTCACATAGTATATTTGGATCCAGAATGATCCTGATTGGTTTTGATTTCTGGGTGGATAGGTTTTAAGAGGAATGCCAAACGGGGAAGGTTCAAAGCTTGTGGAAGGAGAAGACGGTATTGATGCAATGGAAAGGTTTCAGTTTCATGAGAATGAAGAGCTGAGAGTCATGGCAAACAGTCTTGTGGATAAATACTTTGGTGAAGATTATGGAATCGATGAATGAAATCGCCTCGGATTTTAAGGTGGGAATACAAAGAAAGTCGGATGATGGAATCAAAGGAAACTAGTCATCGTAGCTTTTGCTTGTTAGGATAGAAAGTGAGAGAGAAAGAGAGTAGTCTTTAGGTTTTGGTTCCTCCTTGGGTTGGAGACTTGTAGTTGTAACTACTTGTAATACAGTTTTGTCTCACCATTTTGGATTTTTGCATGTTACAAGCAAGGCCCATGACTACGAGTGCTAAAGGAAGGCAAAACAGTAAATGCTTAAACACTCTCACTGGTGTGGAAGGTTTGTTCCATTTATCTTTTTGTCGTATCCACCCCTTGTCACTTCAAATCCAATTATGAGATACACTGTCAATGTAATTATGATTTTTAGATATGGTGGTATTTATCTTAAATTCGAAATGATTTTTTTTTCTGTTTATCTTTTTCAGATACAACTATTTTTGGTTTTAAGCAGATATTTCATAAATTCAAAATATAACCATCAGCAATCAATTAATCTAAACAAGGGTTTGGATTAAGTTAATGTAACACTAAACAAAGATTCAATTAATTATAGAAACACAAAAAAATTAATTTGATCATGAATATCTTGTCCTTTCTTCATTAAAAAAAGAAAGAAAAAAAAAGAAAGAAAGTTGTCCTTTTGCATTCCCGCTTCATTTTCTCTGTGTCTAGGGATTTGCTTTTTTCCTTCTCTGTAGCTAGAGCTACTTTCGTTTTCCAATAGCTCTTTCTCTCTTCTGGTCGTTTGAAGAAGAAGAAGAAGAAGAAGAAGAAGAAGAAGAAGACTCAAAAGATTTTCTGGGTAAGATTCTTCTTTCTATTTTTCTTCCGTTGTCCATTTTAGTTAAGCTTTTGGAGATCCGAGATTGTTAGTTTTTCAGTTCTTCTTCCGGTGGAGCTTAGAACGAATTTAGGTTTTAGGTTTTCTTCAGAATCTGTGAAATTTTGTAAATTTGGCAAAGATTAAGAAGCTCTAGTAAAAGCTTGACGCTTTTTGTGTTGATCCAGGTTTAGGGTTTCGAAGTCATGACTAAAAAATCATCTGCTCGTTCGGACAAATCGGGGAAGAACAAAATCTTGTCGGTGGATACTCCGACAAGAAGCAATTTGTTTGCTCAAGAGGAGATTTTGGCGACAAAACATGAAATTCTCAAGGAGAATCATGAGAATCTGGAAAAAGATTACAAAAGTCTAGAGGAAAGTTTTACGCAGATGAATGAAATGAACGAGATAATGAAGTTTCATCATCAGAACCAAAATAAGGAACTCGAAGAGAAAAATCTGAGCTTGCTCAAAGATTTAGAGAAAGAGAGAAGTGAGAAGGAGGCGTATATGAAGGAGATGAAGGCACTGGAGAGTGAGAAAGAGGCCATTATCAATGGTTTGAGTGTTAAGAATCAGGAGCTTTTGATTTCGAAAGAGAAAGAAGTGGAGAAGCTGAAGGAGATAATGGAGAGTGAGAAAGCGGCCATAATCAATGATTTGAGTCTTAAGAATCAGGAGCTTTTGATTGCGAAAGAGAAAGCAGTTGAGAAGCTGAAGGAGATGGAGAACAAGTATGCTGAATTAAAAGAGAGATTTGATGCGGCCAACTCACAATGTTCATTTTTGAAATCGCTCTTTGATGCTGCGAATCTCACCGGTATAGGAGCAAGCGATGTGGCTTTCAAAAATGAGGTTATTGTGGTGGATGATCTTGATGTGACTATCAAGAATGAGGTTATTGTGGTGGATGATCATCATGTGAATAACACTGCAACAGGTTTGTATGTATGTTTTTGATATGTGTGGTTAAAGAGCTATGTGAATCTCTCTTGTAAGAAATGTTTATTTGATTCTTCTCTGTTGTGTGCAGATACGATTGTGATCATTGACGAGAGTGATGCTGAAAATGATAATCCTCCTCCAAGAGAGAGTAACATAATCCCTGAAAAGTCTGTTGATGTAAAACAAGAACAACAATCAGATGGACCAACATCATCAAAAGTAAATCATCGATTGTCATCATCGTCATCATCATCATCATCATCATCAGATGAATATGTATCAGTTCAACTTCCCTTTAAAAGGTCCCGGGATATTTATAACAAGTCTTGAACCTTTTTCGATGCAGTGAACACAGAGCCAGAAGAAATTGCTCACTCTTAAGTTAGGCTAGTTTAAGGTATATCTTATCGATCCTCCGGTGTATTGTTTTTTGTTTTGTCCCGGAGGTTTAACATCTTTTGGAAGAGCTAGAGCAAAAAACGATTAGTATCTGATTAGGTGAATATTTTGGCTCTGTTTTGTAATCGGTATATGTTTAAATCACTCGGCTTTATATATCAAATCGCATCCAAATCGATTCACTATGTGAGTTCTTTAGATTGCTTTGATTCTTGAGTCCAATCCTCCATACTTAAAAACGCTATTAGCATTGTACAAGCGTAATTAGTGATGATTATGAAACAGAGACAATATTCAACTAAAAATCTAGTAATTTTTCAATTAAAATAATTCGTAAATCTAAACGCTTATTTAAATGGATTCTCGGAATAACAAATTGGCTCCTCTTCCTCATTCTCTACACTCACACTCCTAAAACTTCTTCATCTTCTTCTCTCAAATTCGTACGGAGCAATTTCTTCGATCTTCATCGTGTAAGTTCTCTAATAATCCCTTTCGAAGGTTTTTTTCGTCGATCTCGATCTCGTTTCTTCCGTTCTGTTGTAGAATCTTAAGCTAGATTGTTTGGGATATAATCGTACAGTTTTAGATTTGAAATCGAAATCTGTTGCGATGCTTTAGTTAGCAGATTCAATCGCATCGAGTAGAAAACCTAATTCTAAATCTGTTCGTGCGTTCATAAACTCGGAATCCGAAACTCATGAGCTTCGTTTCGAATTACTGCAGTTTTGATGAACACTGAAATGGAAGAAGACGCAGGGAATGGAGGATTTCGGAAACGCATGAGAACATCTGTAAGTTGTTTTTGAATTTGTTATTGATCTGGTGATGATGATTTTGTGTTGAATCAGATTTTTGATTTTGTCCTGTAAAATTTGTTAGGATGAAGAGGGAAAAGGAGATTCGAGAGATGGAATTAGTCTTGATAATACCATTGAGAATGAAGAAACTGAGACGAAACTTGTTGCTTCTGATGAGATGGAACTTAACATTGCTCAAATTCTCGATAAGATTGAGAGCTTCACACAAACTGTAACCTCTCATCATTTCCCTGATTGCGTCAGTTGATATGATTACCAATATGTTAATCAATTAATGCTTCTTGTGGTAGGTTTCTAACTTGCTGGAAACAGGGAAGACAATGCTTAAGGAACTCAGTAATGAATTCGAAGAACGCTTGATCATGTGAGATTGAAGAGACTCTATAATGTTTCTGTATGTGCCATGATTGAGTAATTTATACACTCACATTAGTAACACGGTTCACATATATGAAACAGGATACACAAGGAACATGTTGAGAAATGGCAGGAGGAGATCAAGGAATTGCGTTTGCTTGATGCATCAAACGAGGAGACTACTTCCCTCTTACACAACGCTCGCTATCTGATTCAGAATCCTAGCATTGAGCAATGAGGTAAACAGTCTAAAACCCTATCAAGTACTATCAGCCATTACTAAGAACAGATTATCTTCTGTCGTCCAATGGTGTAAGAAGTCATATATATATTACCTTAGATCAACATATGGTTGGTTTGGGAATTTTAGATTTGCACAATTTCAAAAACTATATGATGTTTTGAAGGAAACATAGATAGAAACTAGCTTTATATTCATGAACCTTCTCAGCTAAAGCCAGAATTGTGTTTGCTTTCTTTAGTAGATTTTGGGGTGAATATATAAAATGACTCATATCTCTAGTTCGATCAAAAACCAGCAACTCTCCATTCTCTTTGCAATTCTTAAATGTTGTCCCCAGTTCTTGTTTTAACTCAATTTTCCAAAAACGCTCATGATTTATCCAAATTGTATACAACTTTTTTCTGACCGTATTACTAGTATAACCATCTTTTTTCTTCTTAATCTCAAGTTTATAACCATATCTTATCATTTTCTACTTATCTCTAGCTCTAATTATTTTTCTCACCCTTTACTATAAGGGAAAAAATATTTTTTTATATATATTTTAAAAATGTGTATGTTTGCAGAAAAAGATAGATGAACTGAAGTAGTAACAAAAGTTGAATAGTAGTAAAAAATTAAATTCACCATAGATGGACCAATCTATATATAAAATTATAAACTGTAAATTTAATTAAAATTCACTGGAAGAAAAAGAATGGGGGTTATTTATGAGAGTCAGGTTTAGGTGTTAGCCAATATAGGAATCTTCTACCGTTGCTATGTGTTACAAAACGACAAGACTTAAATGTCGGGTCGTTACCAAACTCACTGGCTCATCATCTAAATATCTTTAAAACGCTAACGGCCCTGACCTTATTTCCATGCCCCACTTATATTTCAGATAATGCCAAATTGATTTCCGGTTCAATTTTTGGTTTTTTTTTTTTTTTTTCCTTGAAATATTTAGTATATATACCAAACAAGCAGCATCATCCATCTTAGGAGCATCCACAGTGGAGAGGCAAGAGTAAGTTACAGCAATATTTACAAACTACAAACTACAAACTACAAACCAAACTTAAAAAGCAAATACATTTCAACACTAAGGAGTATCTGTAAAATGGCAACTTGGTGGAGCAGAACCATAGCAAATCTCAATAAGACCAAAAATAGAAGCACAAGGCTTGTAATTGATCTTATCGCATCCAACGTATGCTTGCATAATGATTGTCTCTTGTTCACCATCTTCACATCATCCCAAACTTAGTGGTAGAAAGTATCAAAAAAGTCTTCGAAGGCTTCAAAACATTGATGTCCAACTTCCTTTTTGGAAGATTAAAACCTGATAAACCACAATGGCAACCCAAAAGGTACTTCAACTGTAGCCATTTGGTAGACCTGACAAAGGTGCTTTATTTCCTAAAGACCTGAAAGCAAGACATACCCCAAAAAGAGTTAACCTCAAGAGTATAAGGGTACATTATACTCTGAGTTCTTCAAGGTCTGAAGAAGACCTATGGAAGTTGACCAGACACCGGGTAAAAGTGAATCCCCGGGTCTTTTCGACACTGTCTTGTGTGTCTCTCTGAATGAAGATCAGTTTGCTTCCCCTTCTTACGTTTAGAGGATTCACCTATCTCATATCTAGCCTTGCCCTTGCCTCCTCGACCATAAGAAGAATCAGAAGAGTGATTCAGCGATGATGAACTTGAAGTAGCAAGCCTAGAAGCCTGAAAACCCGCAGCAGCTTCAGTAACATGGAAAGCAGGTGGAACAGGCGAAGGAGGCTGGGATATTGGTGAGTATGAAGAGATATTGATCAGTTTGGTTCTAGTCATCTCTTTTCGATTTTCCTTCTAATTTTTTTAGTTAATAAATTTCACTTGCCAAAAATGCAAAGACAATATAAAGTTGACCGACGGGGAGAGAAAGTTTCATAAGAGCTCAAAATTAATTATTTTTTTCCTAACGAAGATGTTTGAATTATACATTAGGTGGAATGTCCATATCCCAAAATTCAACTACCAACTTTGGAGATACTTATTAATATTATAAATTATCAGAAGCATATCCTTATTTATACAGTTATACACATACTATGATATGTTGGACGACAATAAATCATATGATTAGTTAAAATTATCAAATTCCAACGGCTAGTTCTCACTTGTTTATATGAAAATAACTTTTGAGGGTTTTATATTAACGAAACAGAGAAGACGCCACATGGAGTGATTGGACATATATTTAAATGCATTTCGTTATTTTTTTTTTAATAACGAAAATTATAAGAAGACTGGTACAAGCTGGCCACCGATAAGGAACCTTTTGGGTTTAATTTATCTTCAAAAAAGTCAATGATTCAGGCAGATAATACTTAATCCACTGGACAAAATTAAGTACTCTTTTAATCATCTTATTAGTTCATTGTATGTCAAAACAGTTATAATAAAATTATCTAAAATCATTGGGAAATTGCTTTTGTGATGGTAATACGACTATAGAGAAAATTACAGTATCCTAAATCCTAATCATTGTCCTAATACTGATGTTGCATAGACCGAGTTTTCACTTGTATTGTTTGTTTGTATGTATGTATGAACTTAAAATATCGAGTCAAATACTTTGTTTGTTCAACCATTGGAGATTTACTTACTAGTGTGGTTGGATCTGAACATAAAATATGACATGGTGTACAAGTACAATGATCAACTAATTTTTATGATTTATCAAATCAAGAAAGTATTAAGTATCGTATATGGTGGCTTGTTACGAGTATATTTTAAAATGATAAAGGCTGTCTCACTGGTGGACATATTTTGTTCACATGTTTTGTCGGTTGTAGTAATATGTAAGCGTGTATAAAAACACACATACTTTATACAGATTATGCAGATGAATGAATTCGATAAACTATTCATAGACGACAAAAAAATACGATCTTAATTCGATTAATAAAAGATATTTAACGACAAAAATGTACAGTGTTATATTTTAACCAGTAAAGAATAAAGACGACTGAAAAACCCATATCGAAAAAGAAAAACGAATAAAAACTTTTATTTAAACGATTTTTTTTTTATTAGGTGAAAGTTAGAGGACCAATCTTACCGGATAAAGTTATAAATTAATCTGAAATTTATATGGTCACTGTTTTACCGATCCCATAACTAGTTCATTAAATCTATAGTTTCAGAAAAGGTACAAAATCCAATACATTTCCCAGTTTACACGTTATTGATATTTTAAGAAATTTTTTAAGAAAATTTTTAAAAAACACCAAAATACCATGTCAATTACTTATACTACTATTTTTGAAATGCACCAAAAATACCTAAATCTAAAGATATTAAATATAAAGAAAAATTAACAAAACAGTGTTTATGAAACTTAGGAAATAAAACTCATCATTACCTTTTTAATTGATTAATTTATACTATAGGAAAAAAAGTAAATAGGAAAGAGTAAAGGAGAGACGAAGCTGGTAAATTAAGAAGAAAAAAAGGAAAAAAAGAAGAGTAGAGTAGGGCCCACAAAAGCGGCCCAATTAGTGGCATCACGCACAAACACACACCGTCACAAATACTCTTCCACACAGCTTTGAATCCATCTGTCTTCTCTTCTCTCTCTCTCTTCTTCATTCGCAATTATGATAATGTGAAAGCATTAGAAAGAAGAAGAAGAAAAGTTATCTTCGCACCTCAGCAAAGATCCAAACTCTCATCGATTCGATTCTTCGCTTTTTCGTCTTCTCCGATAAGGTCACTACTTACAAGCCGCGTTAAGGTTTAGTTGACTCCTCCAGGTTTTATATCTTCAAGGCTTTCGTCTATCAGATCTGGTGTCACTGTCTTCTCACAGGTACGATTCATTCTCTCCCTGATTCAGTATCAATTGATGAATTTAGCTCATAGATATCGAGATCTGTCGTAATTTAGCTACTGAGACCAGTAGATTCAGTTTCCGATTTGTTTCAACTTTTTTTTTTCTGTGTGAAGGATTACATAGAGATGGGGAAAAAAGCTAAATGGTTTTCAAGTGTTAAGAAGGCATTTAGCCCAGATTCAAAGGTGAAGTTTTTTTTGTATATTGATGTGACTTAATGTTATAGTGTGTAGATATTGACATGTTGATGTTTTTTTTCAGAAGTCGAAACAAAAATTGGCTGAGGGACAAAATGGTGTGATCTCTAATCCTCCTGTGGTTGATAATGTTAGACAATCTTCTTCTTCTTCTCCTCCTCCTGCTCTTCCTCCTCGTGAGGTTAGAGTAGCTGAAGTGATTGTTGAACGGAACAGGGATCTTTCCCCTCCTTCGACTGCAGATGCTGTGAATGTTAGAGCTACTGATATTCCTGTAGTTCCATCTTCATCTTCTCCTGGTGTTGTTCGTCGCTCTACACCTGCTCGATTTGCGGGAAAGTCGAATGAAGAAGCCGCTGCTATCTTGATTCAGACTATTTTTAGAGGCTATTTGGTATGTAATTTTACTCTTGCAATTGGCTTAATTCCTTCAGAATTTCATATGAGCTTGAGCATGCCAATTGATTTTGTGTGAAGAAAGATGCTTTATTGAGTATAACCTTATCTTTTGTAATATCTGAAAAACAGGCAAGAAGAGCACTGCGGGCAATGAGGGGTTTGGTCAGGCTTAAGTTGTTGATGGAAGGATCTGTTGTTAAACGGCAAGCTGCAAATACTCTAAAATGTATGCAGACTCTCTCTCGTGTACAGTCGCAGATCCGAGCTAGGAGAATCAGGATGTCAGAAGAGAATCAGGCTCGCCAGAAACAACTCCTTCAGAAGCATGCCAAAGAGCTAGCTGGCTTGAAGGTCTCTCTCTCTCACATCCATCTGATTCTGTTTCCTTCTTTTTATTCAAAAGTTTCTTCCTTTTATTCTTTGTGAGAACTGCTAATAAAGAAAAATCTTTTGATTTCTACCTAAGTAGTCGTTGCTATAATGTGTATGATGGTTTCTGCTTATTAGTCTGGAAAGGGTTAATAGTCGTATCTCAGATTCCCAAGCATTATCATTCATATCAAACTGATGTTTACTTAGACTATTAATTTACTGTCTCTTTTTATGTGAAAATGAGAATCTTTGGGCCTTTGCTTATGTTAAAATTTCTCTTTTTTTCTGTTTCTGCTCACAGAACGGGGATAACTGGAATGATAGCATTCAATCAAAGGAGAAAGTTGAAGCGAATTTGCTAAGCAAGTACGAGGCAACAATGAGAAGGGAAAGGGCATTGGCTTATGCATACTCTCATCAGGTATCCGATTGTTGTAACCTATAATGCTGAATCTGTGGAAAGATGCAATTAAAAAGTGAACACAAACACATCAATTGAAGTTGAATTTGTGGTTCATTTGAATGTTGTAATGATCATTTATGTTCATGTTTGCAGCAAAACTGGAAGAACAACTCTAAATCTGGAAACCCGATGTTCATGGATCCAAGCAACCCGACATGGGGTTGGAGCTGGTTAGAGAGATGGATGGCTGGTCGGCCCCTAGAGAGTTCCGAGAAAGAACAAAACAGCAACAGCAACAACGACAATGCCGCCTCAGTCAAGGGCTCTATTAACCGTAACGAAGCTGCAAAATCTATAACCCGCAATGGCTCAACTCAGCCAAACACACCATCATCCGCAAGAGGGACTCCAAGAAACAAAAACAGTTTCTTCTCACCTCCAACTCCCTCAAGGTTAATCCAATCCTCGAGAAAATCCAACGACGACGACGCCAAAAGCACAATCTCGGTCCTGTCGGAGAGGAACCGCAGACACAGCATTGCTGGTTCATCAGTCAGAGACGACGAGAGCCTCGCTGGCTCACCGGCTCTCCCGAGCTACATGGTTCCAACTAAATCAGCTCGAGCCAGGCTCAAGCCGCAAAGCCCATTAGGTGGTACCACACAGGAAAACGAAGGGTTCACGGACAAGGCATCTGCTAAGAAACGGCTCTCGTATCCGACTTCACCTGCATTGCCTAAACCACGGCGGTTCTCAGCTCCTCCTAAGGTGGAGAGTGGCGGCGTCGCTGTGACCAACGGAGCAGGCAGCTGAGGTATTTATTTAATATAATTATGTTCCCACTTATGGATGTGTCCGAGAGATTGTCGTCTGTTATGTGTTCCCTTCATTTCGTAATTCATTTGTGCAGTGTAAGCGCCAGTCATTTATTTTTTTACTATAATAAATTTTATAACCTTTTTAAATTCATATGTTCCTTTGTTTCTTTGAATATTTAAGTGATTTTATTAAAAATGTTGAATGAATTGGAATCTGAGGCTGTTATTTGAATTGTAATGCAAGATCCTTAAAGGCTTAATTCATTCTTAATACCTTTTATAGTTTTAGTCGTAAAATATCTTATTCTCCGTTATCTTAGGCTGTTATTTAAATTTTATAACCTTTTTAAATTCATATAATGTATGTGTTTCTTTAAAACCTTCACATCTTTTTTACTTGTAATCGCAAACATTTTCCCTTTTATTTACTTGGCGAGAAATCAAACATTCTCTGAAAGATAGGGTATACACTACTTGTCGCGGGCGATGTCAAACGAACAAAACCGTATAAACCAACCTTCTGGCAGACAAAGAGGGTTTTGACTTTTGACCTTTCCTTACAAAAATTGTCGGTTTTTGACTTCCTTAACCGACAATTTTTGCTGAACCGATATTATAAAAAGAAGAAGGAAATTCTCGAAATTCTCATCAAACCGACCTCTCGGCTCTTCCCCACGCAAAAAAAAATAAAATAAAAAATAAAGCAGCAGAGAATTTTTATTTCTCTCCTCCCCTGTGAAGAACCCTAAACCCATTCCCCAATTCGATCGAGAAACTCGACAATCGAAGAATTTATCAGATTTTTTAACTCCGATTGAATTTCCTCCGTCTCCGAACAACTACTTCGCCCAAATCTACGTGAATAATGGTAAGTTTTTGTTTTGGTCTGTTCTTGTTTCCGTTTAAGCTGGATTAATCTATTTCTCTCTCTCTCTCTCTGAAAAATTGGGGAAGTATCGTGAAATTCTAGTCAGGGACGCTCGTTTGTAATCGAATAAAACTGTAAATTTAAATCAAGAACGACGTTGGCAACACCAAAAAAAAAAAGAACCGAATTTAGATGGGTTTGATTGGTGTTAATAGGGATCCATTTGTTGTCTTAGTGTTATGTTAAAAAAAAATGGATACATTAGATGGTCTTATATGTGGTCCTGTGATATCAATCAAGAATGTTTTTTATTTTGACTTCCAAAGCCAAAGTCTGTTCCTTTTTTTGTATCTGACGTTGTTTTTTTTTTGTTCTGGCTATACACAGGCTACGCCAATGATTGCAGGTGCTGCTGTAGCTGCAGCTGCTTATGCTGGTAGATATGGTATATTGGCTTGGCAAGCGTTCAAGGCAAGACCACGTGTTCCTAGAATGCGCAGGTTTTATGAAGGTGGTTTCCAAAGTTCTATGACACGCCGAGAAGCTGCTCTCATTCTTGGTGTTAGGTGCGTCCGGCTTTTCTTAAACCTGCTTCATCTTTTTGTTTTTGCTCCTCAAATTGAACTCGTCTTGAGACTGAGAACTCTGGTAGTAGTGAACAAATCCAACATATGCCGTAAGTATCGAATCAGATGTTGTATGTTAGGTTTGAAATTATGGTTGTGGTGTTGTTCTGCAAGTTATTTGATGTCAAAGTTATTGATTCAACACCCTTTAGATCAAAGCAAACTATATAGTTTATGTTCTTGAATCTTATTTTTCACTGTTGATCGTTTTGGACATTATTGATTTGAAATGAATGGGTTGACTGAGTTTGTGAGGTGGTGTTTATATAACAGGGAGAGTGTTGTGGCAGAGAAGGTGAAGGAAGCTCACCGGAGAGTGATGGTTGCAAACCACCCGGACGCTGGAGGCAGTCACTATCTGGCTTCTAAGATCAATGAAGCCAAAGAGATGATGCTTGGAAAATCCAACAACACCGGGTCTGCCTTTTGATTGTCATGTGTCTGATACGAACCCAACAGAACTTTCCATTGATTTTGTTATGAATGTGCTACGTTTCTTTTTGTTGTTGTATATCATCCTTGAAACATTCCAAAGAACTCATATGATAAATACAAACACCAATCTCTATGGAGTTTTTACACTCCCATGAGAGCATACAAATCCATGTGTGACTGTAGCAGAGTGAAAAAAGAAATTCGAACGAACTTTATAACCATTAGATTTGAAACAGACTCTTTGAAGATTTCCTAAAAAGCTCTGCTACATCCCGTCTTTCAACCCGAATCGAAATCTGCATTTTACGACCATAGGGATAGGGGTGATCCAACATTGCACACCACCAAGTCCCTTGACCTCTCTCCACACCAGTTTTTCCTTATCTACATTATCTTTCCCATGTAGAAACAAATTTTCTGCCCACTATGCTCTCTTTCACTAGCAAGCAAAAGTCTGAGTCAAAGTAGAAAACCTCCCCTTCATCGATTTCAAAACACACAATCTCGAATGCTAAGATCTGGTGTTGTTAACTTGTTATTATCACTTGAAAACACCAATATAATTTCCTTTATTTATCTCTTAAGATCATACTCAAAATATTTTTAAAACATTCCCACAATAAAAGTAAAATAAAGCCCCACTGATCAATAAGTCACAATAGCAGAACTTAAAAAGAAATCGTAAGTAGAGTCATATCCATCAACGGCAAACACTTCTTTAGACCAATCAACGAATCCCCAAAGCTCTGTTAAACCGCGTCTCTCAAACGAAATCTCTGCACACCAAATCTTCGTTTCATATTCCTCAGTCATACTCACTAAATCCAATGTCAACGACTTCCACCAAACTGTCACTCTTCCTTCTCCGCCGGCGTTCGCCACCGAAATAATAGAGGACACTTCTTCAACTCCCATAACACTAGACCACTCAAAACCATCCTTCGTTTCACGCCAAAATAGATTCCCATCGGAAACAGATAATACGCACGACACCTTGTCAATCTTTACTAAGCAAGAATTCGTATCCAAGTAAGGTTTGAAGCCATTTAAGTAAACATTTTGAATTGTGAGATCAAGTGACTGGAGCAATAATCGCCCCCAAGTATTGTTCTTTGGATCATAAACCTCTCCCCAAGTCTCGAGATTCTTGGACCTGCAACCTCCAATCACAACGATCATACCTTCATGTACATACGCGGCTGCAGAAGCTCGAGGTTGACGCATTTTCGGGAGTCTACACCATTGATGAGATCGACAATCGAGGATCAACACACTTCTGCTTCTCTTTCTCCTAACGAAGCCTCCGATTATGTAAATCTCCGAACCATTTGAGACAACGGTTGGGTATTGAGGGTATTGTTGATGAGGAAACGAAGGGATGGGTTTCAATTTCTGTTTGGGAATCGGAGAAACTGTGAACCAGCAAGGATTAGGGTTGTTATTCAGCTTCAAGCAGACGCAGAGGTGATTCTCGGGTTTTCCGATCAAGGATCGTATGGTCTTGAGCTCAGGGGAGGCGATGAGAGATCGGAAACTCTTGGAGACGAGTGATAGAGTTGGATAATGGAATCTCGAGATACGAGCCAGACAATTGAGAACGACGTCGTTCGGTAACGAAGAAAACGACGGAGGAGGAGGAGGAGGAGGAGACTCTGATGATTTATTCATCTCTTCCGTCGTCGGAGGAGTCTTGTGATTCTGGGAGGTTTGATTTAGTAACGGTTTATATAGTTTTTTTTTTTTTACCCTAAATTAACTAAAAAAGGAACAATATCCAAAATTTATTAAATAAATTTAAGATACAATCTATAAATCTTTTAAGCAATAAATTGATGGCAAAATTATGAAATCTACCATATTTTCTTGATAAACTAAGTAATCTACCACAATTATGTAAAATGTTATTTTAGTGATAAATTGTAGTGATTTAATTAAATTGACTTATTATGAACTAGTATTTATTAGATGTATTGCTAAAAAAAAAAAAAATCTGAATAAAGTCACATTGATCAATGTGTCACACTGATCAATGTGTCACACAATAGCATAATCCAAAAAAGAGTCGGACCGAGAGTAACAACCATTAAAGCTAAAGAAACACATTCGTAGACCATTCAACAAAATCCCAAAGTTGTTGCATTATGCAAACACATTCTCAAACGAAACTTCTACACACAAAATCTTAGGAGATGAAGGGTCTTTATTGGTTTGATTTACTTGCTCTTATATTGTTAAGTGTCCATTTTGAGGAAAACATTATGTCTTCTGTTACCCTATAACAAGTCTGGAAAATAAAAGAAATGTAATTTTGATTTCGACAGTGTGTTCCCGTAATGTACGTGCCTCTGTTTTGAGTTTCCTTTGTTACTCGTTGGTAGTTGTAGTAGTAGTACAAAATCACATTCAAAGACAATGAAAGCAAAAAAAAAAACCGACAGACTGTTAAAGAAAAAATTCCCACAAAGTCTAAAATTAACTCAAAAACAACATCATGTTGATCAATAAGTTACAATAGCAGAATGCAAAAAGAAATCGGAGGGAGAATCACATCCGTCGAAAGTAACCACATTCTTTGACCATTCGACGAATCCCCAAAGCTCTCCTGAACCTCGTCTCTCCAACGATATCTCTGCACACCAAATCTCCTTTTTACATTCCTTAGTCCAATTGAGACCTAGACGGCCAAACACCACCGACTCCCACCAAACTGTCACTCTTCTTCCTCGGTCATAATTTGCAACCGAAACAAGATAACAAGGCAAATGTGAATTACGGGGCAGTCCTTCAAGTCCTCTTACCCAACTCCACTTCAAATCATACCAAAGTAATATCCCTTTGTAAACCGATATTTGGCACATCATGTTGTCTACCTCTACCAAGCAAACATTATTCTCATCCAAGCGAAGCTCAGGCATATAACCAATGTCATCATAAATATAAACTTTCCCTCCCATAACCAATCTACCTGGAACCACACTCTTTTGAGTGGTGAGATCAAGTGTTGTGGGCAATAATGGCTCCCAAGTTTGGGTCTTTGGATCATAAACCTCTCCCCAATCATCGATATTGTCGGACCAAGATCCTCCAATCACGTAGATCCTACCGTCGATTACATCAGCGGCTGCAGATTCTCGAGCTAGACGCATGTTGGGGAGTCTACGAAGTTGATGAGATCGACAATCGAGAACCAACACTCTCGTGCTTCTCTTTCCCTCAAAGTAGCCTCCGATTATGTAAATCTCTGAACCAGTAGAGACAACAGTTGAGGATTCGAGATGTTGATAGGAAAACGAAGGCATGGGTTTCAATTTCTGTTGGTTTGGGATTGGTGAGAGTGTGAACCAGCGAGGTTCAGCGATGTACTTGTCCAGGTTTAAGCAGACACAGAGGTAATCCTCTCTTCTTCCGATGCGGGATCGTGTGGCCTCAAGCTCAGGCGAAGCGATGAGAGATCTTAAATCCCTGGAGACTAAGGATAGTGTTGGACCATAGAATCTCGGAACACGAGCCAAACAATTGAGAGCGACGTCTTCCGGTAACGACGAAAACGACGTCGGAGGAGGAGACTCCGATGATTTATGCATCTCTTCCGTCGTCGTAGGAATCTTCCGGTTCTGGGAGGTTTGATTTATTTTAGCTCTGTTTTTTTTAACCCTAACTAAATTAACTAAAAAGATTATCGTTTTGTATTTTGGGCTGAGAAGGCAAATGGGCTATTAAGCTTAAACTAGGCCCAAATAAGGAAATGTGGTTCTAAATCTAGCTTAGTATTGAGCCACGATAGAAAAGTAGAATTGGTTTATCTTACTTGTAAAACTAGTCTTAGTGTAGATGCATGGACTAGGGGGAGTAACTAAGGTCTAAGTGAGTGTGTGTATAGCAGTAGCAACTACTATAAGATATGAATGAAGAAGAGTTCTAAGAAAATCGATTTCTATGTTTGAACAAAAGAGAGAAAGCAAAAACCTGCAAGTGAAACAAAGGTGGAGAATTCAACAGCTTTCTTAAATCTGCTTCATCTTTTTGTTTTGTTCCTCGAATTGAACTAGTCTTGAGATTCCTAAAGGCTGAAAATAATACCTTTCAGAACCCTTTCTGCTACTTGAATTTGGATCCGATGTTGTATGTCCTTTGTTTCTCTTTCTAGCAACTTGAATTTGTGCTAGTACACAGTTTCGATCTGCTAACAGATCCTCTGTTGTTAGCAATTGATTGATCACTCGAAAACACCATTAATTTTTTTTTGTAAGAAATAACAATAAATCACCAATATAATTTGGTTTATTAGTATCTCTTAAAATCATAATCAAAAATATCCTAAGAAAATCCCCACAAATAATAAAATTCACCTAAATAAAATCTCAATGATCAATGTGTGACAATAGCTGATTGCAAAAATAAACCAGAAAAAGGGTTAGGGTCAAATCCATCACAGGTAAACACATTTTTAGACCATTCAACGAATCCCCAAAGCTCTCCTAAACCTCGTCTCTCAAACGAAACCTCTGCACACCAAATCTTGGTGTCAAATTCATTAGTACGGCGACGCCTGCGACCTTGACGGCGATTCACCACCGACTCCCACCACACTTTCACTCTTCTTTCTCCGCCGGAGTTTTCCACACAATAAGGTTGATACGGGGACAGTTCTTCAAGCTCAAGTCCCAAAACGTTACTCCACTCAGATCCATCTGCCTTAGGATCACGCCAAAGTAGATACCCATACGCTAGAGATATTTGGCACACCACATTTTCTATCTCTACTAAGAAAACATCATTGAGCAATCTAAGCTGAAACAAATCATCCATGTCATAAACTTTCCCACCCATTACCAATCTACCTGGAACCACACTCTTTTGAACGGTGAGATCAAGTGTTGTGGGCAATATTGGCTCCCAAGTTTGTGTCTTTGGGTCATAAACCTCTCCCCAATTCTCAACATTCTTGGATCTTGTGCCTCCAATCACGTAGATCTTACCGTTGATTACATCCGCGGCAGCAGAAGCTCGAGATAGACGCATGTTGGGGAGTCTACGCCATTGATGAGATAGACAATCGAGAATCAACACTCTCTTGCTTCTCTTTCTCTTGAGGAAGCCTCCGATTATGTAAATCTCTGAACCAATTGCAAGAATGGTTGGGTATTTGGGATGTTGATCATAAGGAAACCAAGGGATGGGTAGTAATTCCTCTTGTTTGGGAATTGGGGAAAGTGTGAACAAGCTAGGGTTAGGGTTGTTCTGATTAAGGTTTAAGCTGACAAAGATACAATCCTCGGTTGTTCCGATGGAGAATCGTGTGGCCTCGAGCTCAGGGGAAGCGATGAGAGATCGGAAACCCTTGGAGACGAGAGATAGAGTTGGATAATGGATTCTGGAGACACGAGCCAAACAATTCAGAACTAAGTCGTACGGTAACGAAGAAAACGACGTCGGAGGAGGAGGAGACTCTGGTGATGATTTCTGGAAGCTCATCTCTTCCGTCGTCATTCTGTGTTTCGATTTTTTTTCAATTATGAGTTTTTAAACCCTAAAATCATCAATTAAATACGAATATTCAAGGTCTGATGGGCCTTTGTCTAAATGGGCTTTTATTGATTTGATTTACTTGTTTTGTTTTGTTAATTATATTGACCGATGGAACTTGTAGCAATACAAACTACAAGTACAAAGTAACATTTGAAGACAAATATTGTGTAAACAAACTATAATTGAAAGCAAAAGACTGATACGATAGAGTTCAATAACTGAAATAAAAACTCTGATAAATATTCTAGCAAAATTCCCTACAAATCCTAAAATACTCTCAAAACTAAAACATCCTATTAATCAATAAGTCACAATAGCCGAATGCAAAAAGAAATCTGAAGGAGAATCACATCCGTTGTAGGTAAACACATTGTTTGACCATTCGACAAATCCCCAAAGATCTCCAAAACCGCGTCTCTCCAACGAAATCTCTGCACACCAAATCTCCGTTTTACATTCCTTAGTCCAATTGAGACCTAGACGGCCAAACACCACTGACTTCCACCAAACTGTCACTCTTCTTCCTCCGTTATAATTTGCAACCGAAACAAGATAACAAGGAAAATATGAACCACGGGGCAGTACTCCTTCAAGTCCTCTTACCCTACTCCACTCCAAATCTCCCTGATCAGACCAAAGTAATATCCCTTTGCAAACCGATATTTGGCACATCATGTTGTCTATCTCTACCAAGCAAATATTCGGGTTCAAGTTAACCTTCAAACCAACCATGTCATAGACTTTCCCACCCATTACCAAGCTACCTGGAACTACACTCTTTTGAGTGGTGAGATCAAGTGTTGTGGGCAATATCGGCTCCCACGTTTGGGTCTTTGGATCATAAACCTCTCCCCAATTGTTGATATTGTTAGACTTGTATCCTCCAATCACGTAGATCTTACCGTCGATGACATCAACGACTGCAGAAACTCGAGGTTGATGCATGTTGGGGAGTCTACGACATTGATGAGATCGACAATCTAGAACCAACACTCTCTGGCTTCTCCATCCCTTAACGAAGCCTCCGATTATGTAAATCTCTGAACCAATAGAGACAACAGTTGATGATGTGGGATGTCGATAAGGAAATAAAGGGATAGGTTTCAGTTTCTGTTGTTTGGGAATTGGTGCAAGTGTGAACCAGCGAGGATTAGGGTTGTTCTTATTAGACTCTAAGCAGACATAAAGGTACTTCTCTGTTACTCCGATTCGGGATCGCGTGGCCTCGAGATCAGGAGAAGCGATGAGAGATTGGAAATCCTTGTTGACCAAGGATAGACATGGACGATAGAATCTCGAGACACGAGCCAAACAATTGAGAATGATTTCGTCGGGTAACGACAAAAATACTGTCGGAGGAGTGTCTGATGATTTTTTCGTCTCATCTTCGTCCGGTAACGAAGACAATTGAGAATTATGTCTTCCGGCAAGGAAAAAAAGAATCTCGAGACACGAGCCAAACATTGTGTTCTGTTTCTGCCTTTCTGGGAGGTTTTAGGGTTTGTGCTTTGATTTTTTATATAGGAGCGTTTTTACCTTCAATTTATTTATTTATTTTACTCCGTAGCATCAACGCATGTTTGCTACGACTAAGCTAAACCCTAAATTTCGGGAACATTTATAAATTTAGGAAAATTTCCTAGATCTCTTAAGATATTTAAACATGGCTTTGTGATATTTTAAAAAGAGAGTCTTGAGAATATCATAAATATGAAATCTCTCTTAGAAAACCATTAAAAATAAAAGAAAAGAAAATCTTAAATCCTCTCTATCCATCTATATATGATCCTAAGAAAATCCCTGGACATATAAATTAATGTGTGCCTAATCGCAGGATTAATGCAAAAGGAAATCGGAACGAGAGTCACATCCGTCAAAGGTAATCACATTCTTAGACCATTCAACAAACCCCCAAAGCTCTTTTAAACCGCATCTCTCAAACGAAACCTCTGCACACCAAATCTCCGTTTTACATTCCTTAGTGCAATGGTGATCTCGAGGGTGAATCGCCACTGACTTCCACCACACTTTCACTCTTCTTCCTCCAGGGGAGTTTACAAGCAAGTTATGATTACTAGAAAAATATGGATAATGAGAAAGTTCTTCAAGTCCTTGAACCAACCTCCACACAAAATCTTCCGTTGGATCATTCCAATAAAGACTATGATTGGAAGACGACATTAGACGCAACACCTTCTCTACCAAGCAAATATTCGTCTTCAAGTTAAGCTTCAAACCATCCATGGCATAGACCTTTCCACCCATTACTAATCTATCTGGAACCACACTCTTTTGAGTGGTGAGATCTAGTCTTGTAGGCAATATTGGCTCCCACGTTTGGGTCTTTGGATCAAAAACCTCTCCCCAATCCTTGATATTGTCGGACGTAGAGCCTCCAATCACGTAGAACTTACCGTTGATTACGTCAGCGGCTGGAGAAACTCGAGGTAGACGCATGTTAGGGAGACTACGCCATTGATGAGATAGACAATTGAGTATCAACACCTTATTGCTGCTTTGTCCATTAACGAGGCCTCCGATTATGTAAATCAAGTAATCGACTAAAAGAATGGTCGAGGATTTGGGATGTTGATAAGGAAACGGAGGGATGGGTAGTAATATCTGTTGTTTTGGAGTTGAGGAAAGTATGAACCAGCTAGGGTTAGGGTTGTTCTTATTCAGGTCTAAGCAAACGAAGAGGTGATCTTCTGTTATTCCGATGCGTGATCGTGTTGCCTCGAGCTCAGGCGAAGCGATGAGAGATCTGAGATTCTTGGAGACTAAGAACAGAGTTGGATTATGGATTCTCGAGACACGAGCCAAACAATTCAGAGCTACGTCGAACGGTAATGAAGAAAACGACGTCGGAGGAGTCCGAGGAGACTTTGATGATTTCTTTTTATTTTTTTTGATAAAGAAACTCTTTCTCTGATGATTCTGACGAGACTTTGATGATTTCTTCATCTTTTTTCGGAGGTTTTCGAATTAAGGCTTATGTGTCTACCTTTTATTATATGAGCTTTTTTATACCTTCCAAGTAAAACCTAGAATTAATAGAGTGGCCCGTGACAATAATAGTAGATAATAGTAATATGGAATCTTTCTCTTTAGAAAAGCATAAAAATATAGAAGAAAAAAAAAACCTTAAATCCTCTCAATCATCTATGATCCTAAAATCCTTGGACTGATGGACATATCAATTAATGTGTGCTAATCGCATAATGCAAAACGAAATCGGAACGAGAGTCACATCCGTCAAAAGTAAACACATTCTTAGACCATTCAATAATCCCCAAAGCTCTTTTAGACCCCTGCACACCAAATCTCCGTTTTACATTCCTTAGTGCAATGGTGATCTCGAGGGCGAATCACCACCGACTTTCACCACACTGTCACTCTTCTTCCTCCGCCGGATTTAGCTAGCGCCGAATTATGATTATTAAAAAAATATGGATATTGAGAAAGTTCTTCAAGTCCTGCTTTAACAAACCTCCACACCAAATCTTCCTTAGGATTGTTCCAATAAAGATTGTGATTGGAATGCGACATTAGACACAACACGTTCTCTACCAAACAAATATTTGTTTTAAGCTTCAAACCATTAGTGGCATACATACACTTTTCCACCCATAACCAATATATTTACCTGGAACCACACTCATTTGAGTGGTGAGATCTAGTGTTGTATCCAATAATGGCTCCCAAGTTTGGGTCTTTGCAGGGTCGTAACCCTCTCCGTAATCTAGGATATTGTTTCAAAAAAAATTTAAAAGTCTCTCAAAAACTAAAAATAAATCCCATTCATCAATAGGTCACAATGGCAGAATCCATAACGAAATTCGTAGGAGAGTCACACCCATTAAATGTAAACACTTTTTTAGACCATTCAACAAATCCCCAGAGCTCTTCTAAACCGTGTCTCTCAAACGAAATCTCTGCACACCAAATCTCTGTTTCATATTCCCTAGACCGATAGTGAAACACCACAGACTTCCACCACACTGTCACTCTTCTTCCTCCGCCGGATTTTTCCACATAAACAAGATGATTACCGAAGTGTTCCTGTTCAAGTCTCTTAACTATAGCCCAGCCAATATCATCTCCCCTTGGATGACGCCAATTTAGCTTCCCGTCGGATACAGATATTTGGCACAACAAGTTGTCTATCTCTACAAAGCAAATATTCATGCCATGCATGTCATAAACTTTTCGACACACTTGAGTGGTGAGATCTAGTGGTGTTGTGAGCAATATTGACTCCCAAGTTTGGGTGTTTGGGTCATAAACCTCTCCTTGGTTCTGGCTATCATTGTACTTGTAGCCTCCAATAACATAGATCTTACCGTCAATGACATGAGCGGCAGCAGAAGCTCGAGGTAGACGCATTTTTGGGAGTCTACGCGATTGATTAGACCGACAATCAAAAACCGACACGCTCTTGTTTCTATTTCCCCAAAGGAGGCCTCCGATTCTGTAAATCTCTGAACCAGTTGAGATGACGGTTGAGGATTTGAGATGATAAGGAAACAAACGGATGGGTAGTAATTTCTGGTTGTTGGGAACTGGAGGAAGTGTGAACCAGCGATACTTAGGGTTCTTAGTCAGGTTTAAGCAGATATAGAGGAAACTCTCGGTTCGATGCGGGATCGTGTAGCGTAGAGCTCACGGGAGGTGATGAGAGATTGGAACTCCTTGGAGACGAGAGATAGAGTTGGATAATGGAATCTCGAGACACGAGCCAAACAGTTGAGTATGATGTCGTATGGTAGCGAAGAAAACGTCGGAGAAGGAGGAGGATCAGCCTCTGATGATTCCTTCATCTCTTCCGTTTTCATTTTCGATCTCTCAGATGATTTAGGGTTTATGTAGCACCTTCAAGTTATAACTAAAATTCTGTACCATCAAGCATGTTTGTTTACTACGCCTAGATTTCAGATGCTTTTATTAATTAATTTTTTTTTTTAGGAAAATCTCTGAGATCTTTTATGATATTGTTGGGATTTGTGATATTTTAACAAGGAAGATTTGAGAATATCTTAATTAATTTTTAAACTTTTTATTTCCTAGGCCGTGAATGCAAAAGCAAACTTCTAAAAACATTTATTCATTCCTAGTATGGGAAAGTTCATGCAAGACCAGGTCACTTATTTAATGATGATTAGTATAACTTCCATAACTCTCTTCTTCTTTTTTTCTTTCTTTTCCGAATCTAGTAGTACTATCATAAGAAGATAACCATTGATAAATCATCTTTAACTACATCCTTTGGAATGTAAAATGCCATCTACTGTAGTATAAAATTCTGCTTGGTGTAACCCTATAAATTCTGAAACAAATAATATCTAGTTTTTGATTTTCTAGCTATAGCTAATTTCCTTTCCACCTTTTTTTTTTTACTTCTTTACTCATTTTTTGGTGGTTGTATTAGTACTAATAAGTGTCCTTATGTGCCTCTGTTTCCACTAGAGTGTCCTTTGTTTCTTTTACTCTTTCAAGCTGGCCTTTGGGTTCTCCGAATAAAGCATAGAAAATCTGTCTGTGGCACTCATCGCAGAAATAGAAGAACGACAAGTGACCTTCGTTTGGAATCTTATGTACAGTTGCTTCAGGAATCATTCTGCTGATGTAGTCACTCATTGATGGTGGCGCCACTCGATCCTCCATTCCCTTTAAAGAAACATAAAACAAACTATCTTAACATACACAAAACGTTTTGATCAACGTGAATTTTACTGAATAAACTATGCATTTTATGGTGCAGAACTCACCTGCCATATGTGAATGGGTTTTCGAAATCCGATTAGTTCACATTCAGCTTCACTGTACATTGACATGAGCCAAGAAAGGACACCGTTGGTTGTACATTTCTTCTGTGTGCGGAATTCGGAAAGAGTAAAGCCCCAATTCGATACGTGAAGCACGGATTCTTCTACAAATGGTTTTGTGATTCCTTGACGGACGGATTCCTCCACGTTCCTTTGGTAAAATTCTTGAAACGTTGGATCTTTGATTAGAAGCTTATCCTAAAAGATGAAAACAGAGTTAGCAGATATGATGACTTTTTCTCTTAAAGAATTCCTCTCTTTGTGATCTACAATGGAGGAGATTTTGTACCTTTTCTCCTAATGACAATGACATCCACTGATCGAGCTGATCGAGTTTACCAGAGAGAAAAGATCTACGGTAGAAGAAAGGCAGAAGAATAGGAAACCGCCGTGCTAAAAAGTACATGAATTTCCTTTTTGTTAGCCATTGCTCCCATGTTTTTACCATCTCTTCCTTGGCCATGCTTGGCTCATAGGGGTTGATCACCGGAGCCACCATTGCAGCTCCTGTAGTTTCACAAAACCAAACCCAATGAGCAACAGTCTTGCATTTTTCAAGCCATCACAGTAGCAAAACCATGACTGGTATTCTAATGATTAGAAAAGTATAAAGCAGTATAGGAACATTGTTAATACCTGCAATTTTCTCAGGGAAATATTTCATTGCAGCCCATGTATGCATACTACCAGTAGAGTAGCCAAGTAACCAGAATTTCTCATCAAATCCGATAGCAGCTGCCAGGTTAATCATATCTGAGGCTGATGAGCTAAGGTTTCGACCTCGATGAGGATCACTCTCTCCAAACCCTGGAAGATCATATGACACTAAACGGACACCATACTCCACAAGCAATGATTTCTTCACTCCAGGTATGCCTTGAATAAAGAAAATTCCAAACATTAGAGCCAAACAAAACGTAATGGGAAGTAACTAAAACTGATAGAAAACTAATTGAACACCTGCAAGTCGAGAGGAAAGAAAAGAATGAGGCATAACTAAAGAGTATCTTGCTCTTTCTGCTGAAACACCTAGCTCTTGGTAAGCTATATATCTACCATCTGGAAGCTGTACACGGGTAGCACCGGTAGGATGTAAACGCAGTTTCTTTATCACCGTCACTGGTCTATCGTGCTCTGGACTAAAGCTTAATGCTGCACTTCAAAGTTGAATATGTCAATGCAAGGAATCAAACCTTTGCACTAATACAAGCTCTCCTACAAATACTGCTATTTAAGCTACATATAAGCAGAGTAATGAATCAACTATAGACGACCAAAACATCGCCGAGCCAAGAAATTCCTCGAATATCCATCCCAAGATCAGCTTTGTATAACTGTTCAATGCATTGGCATTACAAATATATCAAAAAAGTACCCAAATTTTACTAAATCGAACATCAATTACTGTCTGCATGTAGAGAACTGGCTAAATACTGTGAATGAGATTCTGAAAACTACACGCAAATACTAAGCTAATGTACAAAATCTCTACTTAATTGATTACCTGCGAGTGCTAAGAGGAAGACGAAGAAAATCACAGGCCAAGCGTGAATTGGATCACGATCCTCAGGCAAGAACTCGTTTAGAAAGCTAAGCTTCTTCGACACTTTAGCCGCCGGTTTCCGGAGCTTCCGTACTACGAATGAGTCCTCAGTCACCACCGTCTGCTGCACAATGTCCTTGCATCCTTTCGCGAGCTCAAGAAGCATCTCTCCCCAAGATTTCATGAATCCCGTCACTTGATCTTTCAATGTCTCCTTCGGTTCGGATCCGGATCCATCCGCCGACACAAAACCCGATCTCTTTGACCCGATTTCAGTAGCCGCCGTTAAATCGATCGGTGCTCCGTCGTATCGTAATCCGGCGTCGACGAGACTCGCTAACTCCTCCTGCCACGTAGGCACTCCTCTAATCTCCTCCATCTTCCTTATCCGAACCTAAATCCGAACCAACACTTCACAGCAAAACCTGTACATTCATTTATATAAAGAATCAGAGAGAGAAATGAGCTGCGAGTGACACTTTTACATAGCGTGAAATTCAAGCTCACCATTTTTATTTTAAAAAACTTGGAAAATAAAATTGGAATAACGAATCATATCTCTCTTTTTTTTTTCATAAAGAAAGCGAAAGGAGACAAAAGCTTGTCTTGCCAAATGACGTAGAAACAGCTTCGACACAAGACTAATGGTTTGATTCGAATCTTCAATTTATTCTTCAGCTAAACTTTTTTTTTCATG
Source organism: Arabidopsis arenosa (assembly GCA_905216605.1). Lineage (NCBI taxonomy): Eukaryota > Viridiplantae > Streptophyta > Magnoliopsida > Brassicales > Brassicaceae > Arabidopsis > Arabidopsis arenosa. The sequence goes on along the minus strand of LR999456.1, from coordinate 730,372 downwards.
TTCGTCTTTTTCAATATTCTCCATCGCCTCCTTGATTTGACTGGCTAAGGTGAAAAAACCCAGTCCGCCATTGACGAGATTCTGGAGCTTTCTTTTGACTCTCTCTCTTCCTCTTTAGCTGGCGCATTAAAAGAACATGGACCACTGGATCAAAATTGCCTTTTTGAAATAAACGGTTCTGATTTTTCCACGTCGGTTTGTCGTGGTATCGACGGTTAAGTGGTGGGGACCGGCTGAGCCAGTGAGTGTCGTGCGGGCAGTTCACTCTTTGTGTGTTTCTTTTACCTGTTACAGCCGGTTCCGTAAGGATTACGGGTAATGCTGACGTGGCGGGAGTTGTAGGTATGGTGGGGTATTAGCACGGGCGTATACGTGTAAGTCATCTATACCGTCCATTAGATCCAACGGTTTGTAATTAATCATTTAAAAGCCTAAAACAATGATGAAAAAGAGGCGATATTAGAAGCCCAAGTTTGATGGGCCTATAATTAATGGGCCAAGTATAATAAATCCGCTCAGGTATACCAAAATCGCATATATTAAGAGTCACTGCCTTCACTAGGTTTAGGGTTTTCTCAGCCGCTTAAGAGCTATCATCTCTGTGCTTCCTGCAAATACCTCTTTGCTGTTGATCTTTCTCCTCCATCAACAAACATGGGGTACGTTCCTCCTCTCTTAGATCTATCCTTCGTGTCCCTATCTCATTTCTCTCTTTTACCGTTGTATTGATCTGATTCATTTGTTGTTTCCATGAATTATAGAGGATTTTATAGAGTCTGCTGTGTTTTTTTTGGTTGGAAATCGTTTCATGATTCGACTTTTGACTTATGGTTTTTGATTGGAAATGATTCTATCAGCAATGTGTCGTCATTTCTGGATATGTTAGCTACATGGTTTTTACGCTAACGAAATATGAGCTAATCTGGTGTTCTAGTGTGGTAGAAAACTTGCGATTTAGTTATCTCTTAATTGATTATTTATGTTCTTGGTTTTGAATCTCACTCTTGATGAAGTAGTAGAGATAAATGTTCTATCTTATTGTTAATACTTGGATGAATTGGCTTATTGATTGTCTGAGTTTCAACTATGGTTTATCGAGTGATTAAGTTCTCTAATGTTGTTTTGTTGATGAAATCTTATCAGTAAGACACGTGGTATGGGAGCTGGGCGTAAGCTGAAGAGACTCCGAATCAACCAGAGGTGGGCTGACAAGCAGTACAAGAAGTCTCACTTGGGAAATGAATGGAAGAAGCCTTTTGCTGGTTCTTCTCACGCTAAAGGAATTGTTCTTGAGAAAATGTAAGTCTGTTAAAACATAAATTTGAATTTTTAATGGTTTTTTGAGTATAGCATTTGACTCTTCGTGTTTGATTATGCAGCGGTATTGAGGCTAAGCAGCCTAACTCTGCTATCCGTAAGTGTGCTAGAGTTCAGCTTATCAAGAATGGAAAGAAGATTGCTGCCTTTGTCCCCAATGATGGTTGTTTAAACTACATTGAGGAAAACGTAAGTCAAATAAAAAGCCTTTGAATTCAATCATCACACCATGGATTAGTGTTTCTTTCATATGTTGAATCATTTCCTGTTAATGTTGTTGCAGGATGAGGTCTTGATTGCTGGATTTGGTCGTAAGGGTCATGCTGTGGGAGATATTCCTGGAGTTAGGTTCAAGGTCGTGAAGGTTTCTGGTGTTTCACTCTTGGCCCTCTTCAAGGAAAAGAAGGAGAAGCCAAGATCTTAAACAACCCATACAAAGCTTCAAGCTTTTGGAATGGATTTTGATAGTTCAGTTAAATGTCTTTGTTCTGTTCTACTTTTAAGTTTCAAGAACTTGATGTGTTACATTTTATGAGCTTTTTGAATTTAGACATGATCGTTTAATATTATTGGTGTTTAATCTATCTACTTTTTTAAGCCTCATCTTCAGGTGTTGTTACTAATTTTACCGTTATCATTACCATATCCAATCTTCGTTTTGTTGGTCATAACTCTTAAGTAATTAAGATTCAACAGTCCAGACCTAACTTATAATCTTTGTCTCATCACAAGATTGTTACTTTTATAGTTTTATTTATCGGAAATCTACTCTCATTATAAAACCTAGCTGATGTAATCTGATCAGACCCTAACCTCTGAAAGTTAAGAGATGCCTACGATGTGACTCAATCAGTCATGTTGTTGCTCTTTTTCGCTTTGGGGCAAACATACTCGAGTCTGTAACTTAGAAGAGAAGGACCAAAGATGCTGTATTTCCCGGCGCTGCTGAAGGCAGTCTTTGCGTCTTCGCCTCTTTTGAACACAACTTTGGCTCTCTTACCCTTCTTCGTGACCTTAGTCTTTGACACATGGAGAGGACCGTAACGGTTAAATATCTCGTTCAGCTTTTCTTCGGATGGAACCGAACCTGAATCCGAAAAGTTGAGGACTAATGCATAGGGTGATGAATCTGCAGAACAGTCCTTGAGACCAGTTTGCTCTTTCGAGCCTGAGCCAGTTATTTCTTTATTTGCAGGTAACATCTCTTTTGCAGAGTCTTTCTGAACACAAGGTTCTGATGTCTCCGTGATACTTGCCTTCTTTGAGTCATCATTGAGTTTACTGCAAGATAGTTCATTAATGAATTGTTCAAAATCTATATAGTTCAAGGGGTCTATGCTGATTGAATTGGGTACCCCTGTTGGGGAGGCAGCGTGAAGGCTCGAGAGCATCTCATCAGGCGAAGAAATCTTTCTTTCAGCAAGCTCTTCGTGTCTCGGCTTCTTCTTTTTCTCATTCTCAACTTCCGTAGATTTAGAATCACTGCAAGGCTTAAGTGTAGGAGTTAAAGAATTCATCTCATTTTCCACTCCGATTCCGCGACATGGTTCAGCCACTTTCTGCAGTTTATTAGCATCACCCACTGACAAATTACTTTCCTCATTAGACTTTTTAGACACTAAATCCTCTTTTTGCTGGTTGTTCTTGATCCTTTTCTCAGACTTACCAGACTCCAAAGACTCAACCTTACGCTTCTTTTCAAAATGCGACTTACCATCCAATTTCTCAGTTGATCTGCTCCCACAGCGTTTCTTTACAATCAAATCTGACAAAGTCTTCTCCTTTGTTTGTTCAGCATTATCTTTGTAATCTGCCTTTCTCTTTTTGAAAGATATTCCTTCATCCATATTTGCTTCCGGGAGAGAAGCTAAAGTCGCAGCAGATTCTACCGACCTTAGAAATGTTTCATAGTCAATGAAGGGAGAATAGTCTTTCCATTGTTGAAAAGCCAATACCTGAGCTCGGTTAATCACAAATTGCAGCTTCTCACTCGCATCATAGCTAGGAAAGCAAGCTAAATGCTTCATATAATCCACAAGTTTCGCAGGTTCAAAAGAGATTGCATTCGATAACTTGTCTCCACCGTATCTCACCCGTGAGTCCTCATGAATTCCAGCATTGATTATGTTCTGAGTCTTGAGTTTGTTATAGGCTTCCTCTGAGACACAAGAGCAAGATAAACCAAACTCTACTCTCCTTGAAACCTCATCTAAAGCAAAATCAATAGCATCACGAAACTCAGCCAAATTACTCTGCTCCTGCATCTGAGAGAAATTCTGATGAAAAGGCTTTATTTGAGATGCATTATTCCAAGCAAAAGTACTATCCCCAAAATAGGCAACCAAGAGATTTCCTCTCTTGAAGTGCTTCTTCGCAGCTTTAGATGCAACAGATGCATCAAACACCTGTCCAGGCCACCATGGATAGCTTCTTATTTTAGCCCAAACCAAATCTGAGTCAAAAAGCTTCATATTTTCATCAGCACAACCATTCTTATCCTTGCTCTTAAGCAGATCTGAACCAGCTAAAACCACACCATCTAGATTCTCAAACTTTGAATCTTTCTCTCCTGAGCCATCTAAGTTTCTGTTCTCACCAAAATCCCCAGATTCTGCATCAGAATCAACCTCATTACAGAGATTATCCTTAACACCACGAGCAGAGACAAAGCCTTTTCGCTCAACTCCAGTGAGCTTCACTGTCAGGTCCTGAGCTTGAAAGCTCATGGGATCAGCTAGGGTTTCAGATGTGTGAGCCATACCGTAGTCAAACCTCGACGCATTCACGGAAAAATCAGCGTTAGAGTCAGATTCGACTCCTTCTGGTTCCGTAGACATAACGAGCACCAACAAAAATCCCTAGACAACGAAGAAACAAAAAATTAGCAGAAATTGCTTCAGTATATACTTCCATTAAAGCAAAAACAGTACATTCATACAAGAGACGAAGAAAATAATCAGAGAAAAAGAAAGTGGACAGAACCTCCGGTGGCGGTGACGGTTTCTCCGGCGACGAGAGCTGTGATTTTGGGTAATGAAGAAATGACAGAGTTTCTCTCGTTTTGAGGTGGGTTTATGAGAGAGCTACGTGTACGTCAAGAAATATGCCACGTGGCAGTACTTGATTTTGTCGCGACTCATCACAGCCCTACATTGAGGTTCAAAATTTTCAAACCTTTGCTTTTCCCTCTTTATTTAACCTTTGAATTTTTACTTGTTTTTTTAAAAATTTAGTTTGGTGTAAGAAAAAAAAAGATTTTTACTACAACTAGTTTATTTCTAATTAAATAAATTTATTAATTATGTTTAATCAGCATATAAATATACACATTGTTAAAATAAAATTGACAAGACAGAATAAGTAAATTCTAAGAACATCACATTTCTTTCTGAAAAAATCACCAATTTTTTTAGGAAAACATTAGTATTTATGAAAGTTTTCTAAACTTTGTTTACTACTATTATTTTTTGGGTCAAAAAAGCTTTGTTTGAAATGGTTTACTAAAACATGGTATTTTAAAAAACTTCTTTTGGGTGTATTTTCAAGTACTCCTCACAGAATAACAAAATACTATATATCAATTCATACATTAATAGAGTTTATTCTGTAAGTTCTTAGCTCTCAATGGTCAAGAAAATGCTAAATCCATTTTCTTTGTGTGTTAGTCGTTTTTATGGTTATGTCACGTGCGTCTCAAAACTCCTTTTCGTTTGGTAACCCCATTGAAGAGGATATTTTGGGAGCCAATAACGTTCGAGATTCATCAAATTGTGGATGAGATTTTAACGATAGAAACAAAACTAGTACTACAAAATATTCGTTTATTAGCACATGTACACTTGTATATGTATATAAAAACGTGAATAGTGAGTGGAATAAGAGAAAGTAGTTAAAATACAAAGTGATAAGGTGGTTTATTGTGTACCATTTTGTTTTTATTCCGGTTCTATGGATGCGATTCCATTGCGTTGTTTACTTGTTTAAATGAAATTTCTACGCCAAAAAAAAATTAGTCGATTTGTTTTTATGTTGATAACACCCCACGAGCTAACTAATATGGTCCAAAACAATATAACAACAAAATTAATAATGCAAAAATCTAAAAAACCAGCCTTGTATCCATCCATATATATATTCAAGGAGAGAAACAAAGAGAGCGTAAAATAAATCGAGCAGATTGTAGAGAGATATGGTGGCTGTTCAGTTGATTACCTGGAAGCCATTGATTCTACCTGCACAAGCTTTTAGCAGGGATCGGTTCGCTTCTTTTAACAGGTTTTTTGTTTTTTTAAATTCCTTTCTTAATTATACTTGATAATTTTGAAAACAATTGCATGGTGGTGACTTATCCATAAGATAATGATTACGAAATGTGTGATGCTCAGAAGTTTTGAGTGTTTTTGTTAGAAATAAGCTCTGTTTTTCCAAATAAACTGATAAAAAAACTTAGAGAACACGATCTTTTATCATCTAAGTGATCAATACAAAGTAATCAGAGAATCTCCTGAGCTTCTCTCTCAAGAATCCTCTCAACAAGTTCTATATACTAAAAGAATAGCCAATTTTTTTTTTTCTATTTAAATTTGGAATTATAATGGAAGTTCTGAATGAATCTGGGTTTAGGGTTTAGTTTCAAATGGAAATTTGGTTAATAAGATAAGGTATTTCGTAAATTGATACAAAAACTGAAAATTGTCATTCAATCAAAGCTCATTGGGTTGTGTATCTCTGAAAACAGTAATATTTTTTTGTTTTGTTTTGTTTGCAGGAGCTTGAGTTTACACACTCTGCCTTTAGGTGGGATTAAGTCTTTTAGTCTCAGAGGTCAGGTTCTGAATATTCTTCCAATTTTTATGCAATTCTTCAGGGTCTCGTTATTGGTGTTCTTCCTCAATGAGACTCCTACTACTTGATTAGCTAATGTTATTTTATCTCTATATGACAGGGACCTTCAAAGTCAAATCTCAAAAGACAGGAGATACAGAGCCGCCTAATAAAAACTTGAAAGATTTCAATTCCAAATTCTTTAAGGTGAAGCTATAGAATTTTTTGATCTCTTTGTGTTTTACTTGTGTCACTGAATGTATTATCTCTCCATATGCTTATAATATAATCTTCTTAATTGATATGCAGAGTCTTCCATATAAACTTGTGATAGGATGCATCCCACTGTATGTGGTGTCGAGGATAGCGCAAAAGATATTTCAAGAGCTTCCCAATCTCATTCAGAACTCAGTGAAGGCTGGCTTGCCTTTTGCTTGTGCATCAAACTCTATAGACAAACATCCTTTACTCAAGGCCATTCCTTCTTCCCATGATATCAAATGGGGTCTTGCAAGGTCTTCTTACCTCTTCAATACTCAGCTTGAGAAGAACCTTGGCACGTATGTCCTTTACCCAATACTTTTTATGTAGTATCAGAATTTTGCTCGAGTATTGTTGTTAGCAGGCATGTGATTATATTTGAGATCCGTTCTGATCACTTGTCATGGCTATTGTAGGGTGTTTGTGGTGCTTCTGATAACATGCTTTTCGTTTGTTATCATTGGAGGATTCTTCTTTTTCAAATTCAGGTAATATAGCTTTATTTAAGAACTTCTTGTGATTTTCCATTGCATGGTTTCTTACTTTTATTCCCTTCTTGTTGTGAAGGAAAGATACATCCTTAGAAGACTGCCTCTGGGAGGCCTGGGCATGCCTCGTTAACTCTGATACTCATCTGGAGGTCATGATTTGCTTTTTCACAGAACAACTTATATAAGTCTCACCATATTTCTATGGAGTTCTTGCTACTAAATAAGTGCATGTGTATATGTTTACTGATAACTGCAGCAAAAGACACGCTTCGAAAGATTCATTGGATTAGTCCTAGCCATTTGGGGAATAGTGTTTTACTCTCGTCTTTTAAGCACAATGACGGAGCAATTTCGGGTACGTTTTTGAGATATAAACACTACTGAATGTTAACTGGTACAAGTTATCCTGATCGATTTGTCTTGTGCAGTATCATATGAAAAAAGTGAGGGAAGGGGCACATATGCAAGTCCTAGAATCTGACCATATCATCATTTGTGGAATAAACAGTCATCTGCCTTTCATACTAAAGCAACTCAACAGTTATCAACAGCATGCTGTCCGCTTAGGTACCGCCACAGCTAGGTAATTTATATTTGGTCACTGCATTAATTTAATTTCCCCGCTTATGTTGACTTGGCTAATCACTTTTCATTGTTATATGCTTTCAGGAAGCAGACACTTCTGCTCATGTCTGATACTCCAAGGAAAGAGATGGACAAGCTAGCTGAGGCGTACGCCAAAGATTTTGATCAACTTGACATCCTTACAAAGAGGTAATATGCACAAGTGAACCTGAAATCAATTCATGCCATATTAATTATTGTTCTTGTTGGTTTGTATATATATTACAATGCTGATTTCATGTTTCTACCAGTGCAGTTGTAGTCTTAACATGACAAAGTCATTTGAGAGGGCTGCCGCCTGTATGGCCCGTGCCATTATCATACTACCAACGAAAGGTGATCGGTAAGAAACTTTCATGGGGAACAAAGAATGAATCTGTTCTAAAATCTGTCAGTAGTTTGTAAAAGAGGAATCAATTAAGTTAAACATTGTTTCAGGTATGAAGTTGATACAGACGCATTTCTTTCTGTATTGGCCCTTGAACCTATACAAAAGATGGAATCCATCCCAACCATTGTAGAGGTAACTGAAGATTGTGTAGCAATGGTTTTCTGTTTATAGTGCTGATTTGTTTCCTATCTTTTGCTTTTCTTTGCTTCTGAAAATGAATGCAGGTATCAAGCTCTAATACGTATGATCTTCTCAAGTCCATATCGGGGTTGAAAGTGGAGCCGGTTGAAAATTCTACATCCAAATTGTTTGTCCAATGCTCACGTCAAAAGGACCTGATAAAGATCTACAAGCACCTACTAAATTACTCAAGTAAGATACTATATGTCTGAAATTTTAATGTTTTTGTATTAAGTTTGTATTCAAGACTGATTAGTACCAAGTCTCTACTCGTTGCAGAAAATGTATTTAACCTTTGCAGCTTCCCCAATCTAACTGGGATGAAGTATAGACAATTAAGACTGGGGTTCCAGGAGGTAGGATTGACAATGTTTTGAGCATGTTTTTGAATCATTACCTTTTAGTCTGTGGGCCTTTTAAGAGATGTGTTCCTCCTTCCAGGTTGTGGTCTGTGGCCTTTTACGAGATGGGAAAGTAAATTTCCATCCAAATGATGATGAAGAGCTCATGACAACAGACAAACTATTGTTTCTTGCACCTCTCAAGAAGGAATTTCTATATACTGACATGAAAACTGAGAACATGACAGTAGATGAGACTGATGATACTAGGAAGCAAGTGTTCGAGGAAAAACAATCACGGCTAGAAAAGATTGTATCGCGTCCTAGTAAATCCTTATCAAAGGTCTGACTCCGAACTGTCCCCCTACAATGCTTGAACTATCTATGATATTAGGCTTTTGAGACCTTTGACGTTCATTTATATGGTTTACACAGGTATCAGATTCTTTCAAAGGACCCAAAGAATCTATACTTTTGCTTGGTTGGCGTGGAGATGTTGTGAATATGATCAAGGAGTTTGATAATTATCTTGGTCCAGGAAGTTCATTGGTATACTCATATACCTTTATCTCTCTCTGGTTGGCTCTCATGAAATGAGTTACTAATAATTTTCTTTATACACAGGAAATATTATCAGATGTACCGTTAGAGGACAGAAGAGGACTGGACAAGAGTATAGGTTTTGGAAAAATCAAGAACATCCAAGTTTCACATAGCGTAAATTTCATTTTCACTGGAAAGAACAAGAATTAGCTTCAAAATCATTGTGTATTGATGTTTTTCAATCTTTTGCAGGTTGGGAATCATATGGATTATGATACATTGAAGGAAAGTATAATGAACATGCAAAGTAAATATGAAAAAGGTGAAGAAGATATTCGTCTGACTATCATTGTTATATCGGATCGAGACTTGCTTCTTGGAGGTATGCATTCATGATTTATTCTTCTTGATTCTTTGGAAATAATGATAACACTAACAAATAGTGTGATATCTTTTAGATCCATCTAGAGCAGACAAACAATCTGCTTACTCTCTTCTCCTCGCTGAAAGCATCTGCAACCAGCTTGGAGTTAAGGTAATGTTGGTGACTATTAAACGCATCCTACTTCATTGAACTTTCATCTTACTATTGTTGTTACTTTAGGTACATAATCTAGCCTCTGAAATCGTCGACACAAAACTCGGCAAGCAGGTATAGAAAGGCTTTTTTGTTTTGTTCCTGTTAGCTTTTTTACGGTTAAGTTGCTGAAACATTATACAAAACCATACCAGATAACAAGACTCAAGCCGTCCTTGACATTCATAGCAGCAGAGGAAATTATGAGTCTTGTAACAGCACAAGGTTACATTTCATCTACTCGATCTTTGTTTCTTGTCTATCTACACGCAATCCGAACAATACTAATACTCTTTTCTTTATAATCAGTTGCTGAAAACAGCGAACTAAACGAGGTATGGAAGGACATTTTGGACGCAGAGGGTGATGAGATATACATAAAGGTTAAACAAGAAAAACACACTCTTACTTCAAATCTTTTTGCCAGTAACTTTTACAATATTCACAATCCTTGCTGGTCTGAGAATCTTGAGTTTGCTTCGAACACACAGGACATTGAACTGTACATGAAAGAGGGCGAGAACCCTTCATTCACGGAGCTCTCAGAGCGAGCTTGGCTAAGGAGAGAAGTTGCCATAGGCTACATAAAAAGCGGTAAAAAGGTACTGTTTTATATTACTCTGCAACAGACATTAACCTTTTTCCTCTTCACAAACTCAGGTTTGTTGTTGTTGTTGCAGGTAATCAATCCGATTCCAAAGACAGAACCTCTCTCCCTCGAAGTGGGAGACTCATTGATTGTTATATCAGAGCTTGAAGGAGACCAACTTATAACACTATGAAGCTATAGAGAGATTGATATTCCACATGTTATAGTTTCTCACTAATGCAAGCATCAAGATAAGTCTGCTGATTTTGTACAAAGAAACAAATCCTTGTACATTTCATTCTTTCTTTGACCCTGAAATAAAATCAGTCTTTTGACCGGAAAATGGTAAAACCTATTATATGCAATAAAAAAAAATAAAGGTTCCAAACATAAAGACATGATTTAAAGACTAAGACAGCATTGAGTTGATAAGATGATAGAAAACTAAACAATTGTTTGTTGTGAGAAAGTAAGAACCATCTCAATCATTTGTTTCAAATTCAGTTGTATCAATGTAACCTCCCATCCAGTTGAACAAATGGGTCTTGTTTATATCCTAGTCTTCCTTATCATTGCCTACCGTCAGCTTAGTTGCCAATTGTACTGAGATATATTGTCTTCTGTAGTGTTTTCCAGTAGAAACTCCATGAATGAAGTCATGAGTTTCGGCTGAAAAGAAGTCGAGAACTCCAAATCTTTTGGTTTCCAGCACTGATTCTGATCCAAGTCTTTCAAATCCAAGTAGTAATTAAGATCAGCATCCTGTAAAACATAAAATGTTTCATGCAAACTTTAGAATTTAAAGATTCTTTATCAATCAATATAGATTAGGAAAAGTAAAGGACATGGTTTTTGGATTATGATATAATGTACTGTAGGAATAAGAGAAGAGGTTCGTGGTAAGTATACCGGTACGATGTTGCTGTTCACAATGTCTAGTTTTAGCAACTTCACTCCAGGTGAGTTTTGTAACAGCTTTGCTATACCAGGAATGACAGACGGAACAATCATCGTTTCAAGAGTCAAAACTTCGACTTTGAGCATCGGAAAAGGAATATCACAGATTTCGGCAAGAGATAACATCTAGAAAATGACAAAAAATGCAAAACGAAGCTTATCGTTCATGTTTTCAGAATAATCTACCAATGACAAATTGGCTCAAAACAATCTAAACCCACTAGAATTATCAATATTTACTGTGTGCAAGCAACTGATTCTACAAGAACACTCTATGTAGGAGGAACAGCTTACCTGAAGAAAGGCAGCCCCAAAAGTAAGGTTCTCCACATTGTGCAACTTTTGAAGCATATTTAGCACATAAACTTGAAGCAAATCAGATTTGAAATGATAAAAACTTGTACAGTAGATGTTCAAGTAAGCTTTGCTTAAAGAAGAGACATCCACTAAACCACATTGTGACTGAGAGTGTCTCAATCTCAAACAATGAATATGTGGCGCCACAATCTGCGTTGGTCCCTGATTATCTAAATCCAATCTCTTTAACTGCAGCGATTTGCTCAGATCAAGAATCCCAAGTTTATCACAGTGATGCAATGTCAAGCTTTCGAGCAGTGGTGAACCAGAGATAATCATAGCAAGAGATTCATCAGAGAGTTTACAGAAACTCAAAGACAAGTCTCTTAGAGATGTCCAAGAGACGTGGTGAATCGTATCAAGAGCTCCTGAGTCAACCACGAGTTGATTTAAAGAGGAATTGTTGTAGAAGAACTCAGGAAAATTGTAATTACCATCACGAAAGTCCAGAGAAAGCTTCTCGGTGTTACGAGATATGGCAAATTCGATCAATCTGTTAATGTCGTGAGCCTTGCTGCTGATACAGAGATGGAAACTCGTGATTCTAGGAGCAGAGTGGTTGGCTAGGGTTTTGATTAACGAATTAGGGTCGGCTTCACGGCAATCTATGGAGAGCGAAGGTGTATCGTACCATACATGCCTCCATCGTTTGGACAAGACAGAGGTTCTGATCACGAACTTAGTCGGAAAACGGGAGAAAATGAGATGGAGGATTGCGTCCGGCAAGGCGCTGATGAAATCCGTACCGGCGATTGAATCTCCGGTCATTCTGTTTTGGTAGCGGAGAATAGAATCAGAGTATTAGCTCTAAAACAAATCTTAATTCTTTTATTAGCTCTAAATCTCTCTAATCAATATATCTTATTCATAATGGGCTATGTTCAGGCCCGTTAAAACAATATAGGGCCTAAGACAAACAGTTTTTGGGCTATGGACCTAGGCCCATATTTTATATAAATGTTGAATGGGATCCAGCCACAGCTTCATTTGAGCACAATTGAGACCTTTTTGTTGTGAGAAAGCGTGAGAGCGATTTGAGACAGCTCTTCAAATCTTGATCTATCAATGCAACTTCCCAAATGTAAAACCAATGTCTCTAGCGTTCTTGTGTTTGCCAGCAAAAGTTCCAAGAACGACGCCATGAGTTCTGGCTTTACAACTTCAGACTTTGATGATGTCGGAAAGACCACATCATTCAATCTCCAACATTGATCCGGATTCAAGTCTTGCGCGTCCAAGTAGCTGTTAACACATGTCTCCTTCAAAACAGAAAAAAAAAAGATTTCATCTTAAAAACTAAAACCTTGTAGATAAATATATCTCAGATTTCCACAATATATCACTATGGTGCTGCTTCTTTTGAGTTGTTTGTAGTTTTGTAATAATATATAAAAGGTAATAAAATAGATTCATGATAAAGATACCACTATGGTGCTGCACTTCTTAGTAGTGTAAACTGTTATCTTCTTTAATCCAGGTGAGTTTTGTAGCAGCCTTGCTATACCAGGAACCACAGATCGCATAATCCTTGTTTCAAGAGTCAAAGTTTTGACCTTGAGACTCGGTAATGCAGGACTAGGGATCTTGGCAAGAGATAAAATCTATAAAAAAAGATTGACAAAATGGCACAAATATATAGTGAGTACCAAACCAAAACACATGCATACCTCTCAATAAAAGAAAAACCTAAGCAAACCTTTGATCATAAACTAATTACCATCTTTGTTCATGTTTTCGGAACATCTACATAGACACTTTAGCGTGCAAGTGATTCTTTAACATAGAGAGTTCTATAGGCATTAAGGATTTAAAGAATGAAAGAAGGGTAAGGTTATTACCTGAAGAAAGTTAACCCCAAAAGTAAGCTTCTCTACGTTCTGAAACTTTTCTAGCATTGCTTGCACTATACCTTGAAGAACATCAGGCTTCAAGAGCTGAAAACTGTAATAACAGCAACCTGGTTCGATATAGCTAAAGTCTACTTTAGCTTCAGTTAAAGAGGAGACATCAACTAAAGTACATTGTGCCTCAGAGTTTCTCAATCTCAAATAATGGATATGTGGCGCCACAATCTTTATAGGTCCTCTAAAAAAACAGGAGAAATCTATATCCAATATCCTCAAGTGCAGCGATTTACTCAGATCAAGATACCTAACTGAATTATAACTATACAATCTCAAGGTTTCCAGGATTGGACAACCAGACAGAATCTTAAGAAAGGATTCATCAGAGAGTTCACAACAGCTCAAAGACAAGTACTTTAGTGACGTCCAAGACACGGTGCATCTGGGAATCATTTCATTACATCGTGAGTCTACTATGAGGTTCTTTAGAGAGGAATTGCTGTAGAAGAAATCTGGAAAACTGTAATTCATCGTTGTGAGATAACCACGGAACTCTAGAAAAAGATCATCCACGTTGTGAGACATTGCAAACTCGATCCAGCTATTAACATGGTGAGCCGTGATGGCTAAACGGGTACAGAGATGAAAACTCGTGATTTTGGAAGCCTTGTAGCTGGCTAGGGTTTTGTTGACCGATTCTGGGGAAACACTGAGCCATTTAAAGGAGAGATGAGGTGTCTCCGACCATACATGTCTCCATCGCCTGGACAAGACGGAGGTTCTGATCGCGAACTTTGTCGGAATATAGGAGAAGATATGTTGGAGAACCGCATCATGTAGATCGCTGATTGAGTCTACACCATCGATTGAATCACTTCTTGATCGTTTGATTTCGACGGGACGATCGAAAAGGTCGCTAGGGTTTCGTACAGCGACGGTGGCCTGGTCTTCCTCTTCAATGGCCATCGGATTTTAAAAAATCTTGTGTTGCAAAAATGTGGCAGTGGGACTAATTATCTGCTTGTTAGGTTATCAAATACTATAAGTTAGGGTTCCTTAATGTAATTGAAAATTTATAACATATTTATCACATTGTAAGAAGGTGTTGGATTCATACTTAACATAACATAATAATGACACATAAAAGTAGTTGATACCAAAACACTAAAACCTGATGTTACATAATATAACACCGCTTCACTTGAGCATAATTTAACTTCCCCACTAAACTTCCAAGACACTTCTCTAAGTTGAAAATCAACCCATATAAAAATGTTGAATGAGATCAGCCACCGCTCCACTTGAGCAGAATTGAGACCTTATTGTTATGAGAAAGCTTTAGAGCGATTTGAGACAGCTCTTCAAATCTTGATCTATTAATGCAACTTCCCAAATGTAAAACCAATGTCTCTAGCGTTTTTGTGTTTGCCAGCAAAAGTTCCATGAACGAAGCCATGACTTTCGGCTTTACAACTGCATACTCCCACGGAAAGAGAAAGGCCACATCTTTCAATTGCTTCTTCAAGTAGCTGTTGACACACTCCCACTGCAAAACAGAAAAGAAAGGGAAGGCCATGCTTCTTTTTTGGGTTGTTTGTACTATGTAATATATTAAAGGTAATTAAAGAGGTTCACGGTAATGAGATACCAGTAAGAGGCTGCACTCGTCAATTGTGTAAAGTACTGTTAACTTCTCTAATCCAGGTGAGTTTTGTAATAGCCTTGTTATACCAGGAACCACAATTGGCATAATCATTGTTTCAAGAGTCAAATTTTTGACTTTGAGCGTCGGTAATGGAAGACTAGGGATCTTGGAAAGAGATAATATCTAACAAAAGATTGACAAAAAAGCACAGAAAGGTGTGAGTACCACAAAAAAACAGACCTCTCAACAAATGAAAAGCCAAAGCAAAACCTTTAGTCATAAAGTAATTAGCATGTTTGATCATGTTATCCACAGAGAAACGATGATAAAGAGGGACAAGAATATCAAAGCCTTATGAAAACTTATCAATCAACCAAAATATTGACTGTTCATTCTAAAGAGATATTGATTCAGCAACATTGAGATTTCTAGAGGCATTAAAAGGATTTAAAGAATGGTAAGATTATTACCTGAAGAAAGTTAACCCCCAAAGTAAGCTTCTCTACGTTCTGAAACTTTTCTAGCATCGTTTGCACCGTGACTAGAAGAACACTAGGGTCTAAGGGCTCAAAACCATGATAAAGGGTTCTAGGATGAAAATCGGTAAAGTCTACATTAGCTTCTGTTAAAGAAGAGACATCAAGTAAGGTGCATTGTGCCTCAGAGTCTCTCAATCTCAAATAACGGACATGTGGCGCCACAATCTGCATTGGTTCTGGAAAAGGGTTGCGGCGTTCTATCTCCAATCTTGTCAAGCGCAGCGATTTACTCAGATCAACATACATGAGTGAGATACAAAACTTCAAACTCAAGGTTTCCAGGATTGGACAACCAGACAGAATCTTAAGTAAGGAATCATCAGAGAGTTTACAAGAGCTCAAAGACAAGTTCTTTAGTGATGTCCAAGAAACGGTGCATCCGGGACTCAAATTCACAAAAGGCAATTTTTTTTTTTTTTTGGTGTAAAGATGTTGCAAATTGACCAAGAGTTGCTTCACAGAGGAGTTGGTGAAGAAAAGATCAGGAAAACAATAACTCCTTGTGAGATTACTGATCGTCAGACAAAGATTCTCAACGTTGTGAGACATTGCAAACTCGATCGAGCTATTAACATGGTTAGCCTTGTAGCAGTAACGGGTACAGAGATGGAAACTCGTGATTTTGGAAGCCGAGTAGCTGGCTAGGGTTTTGTTTATCAAATTAGGGGAACCACTGAACCAACCAAAGGAGAGATGAGGTGTCTCGGACCATACATGTCTCCATCGTTTTGACAAGACGGATGTTCTGATAGCAAACTTTGTCGGAATATAGGAGAAGATATGTTGGAGAACCGCGTCGGGTAGATCGCTGATTGAGTCTACACCATCGCTTGAATCACTTGATCGTCTGATTTCGAGAGGACGATCGAAACGGTCGCTAGGGTTTCCTACAGCGACGGTGGCGTGGTCTTCCTCTTCCATGGCCAATCGGATTTCAAAAAATCTTCAAGTGTTGTTACTAATTATTGATTTAGTATTTTTAGTGGAATAATTAGAAGAAAAAAAATCGTTTTAAGGAAAATTAAAATAGCTAACTATTTTCATTTTTCAAGTTATCAAACAATTTTTTGGGTTCCTTAATTTAATTGCAAATTTATCAAATACGAGTATTTTTTAGGGTTAGGGTTCCTTAAAAGTGATCAACTGAAAAATGAGGCTTGATCTCATAAAAAAAAAATAATAATAACGAGAACATAAAAATAATAATAATAACGAGAACACAAGAAGACATACTTAGCAGGATAGTTTAGTATGTGAATGTGAGGACCATATATACTCACTAATAGAGGTTAAATTTGGTGAAGCTGAACTAATTCCCCCCTAGTATAAAGATGGGTTCTATGGGATCCTACACTAAAACCAGAATGTTACATGATTTAACACTGCTTCACTTGAGCACGATTGAGACCTCATTGTTGTGAGAAAGCGTTAGAGCGATTTGAAACTGCTCTTCAAATCTTGACCTATAATCATCAGTGTAACTTCCCAACCGTACAACCAATGTCTCTAAGGTAATTGTGTTTGCCAGCAAAAGTTCAATGAACGAAACCATGAGTTCCGGCTCAGGAACTTTAGAATCCCACGAGGTCGGAAAGACCACATCTATTGATCTCCAACCTTGATTCGGATTCAAGTTCTGCAACTCCAAGAAGCTGTCGCATTTATCCTGCAAACCAGAATAAGATTTTATCATGAAAACTATCACCCTTTTAAAGTCTGTACATATCTCAATCTTCTAGATTAACCAAAGAAAGGGAAGGACAAATGCATTTTGTAATATACGAAGGATAGTAAAAGAGGTTCATGGTAAAAGATACCAGTACGGTGCTGAACTGCGTTGTGTAAATTGTTATCTTCTTTACTTGAGGCGAGTTTTGTACCAGTCTTGCTATACCAAGAACCGCAGGTCGCATAATCATTGTTTCAAGGGTCAAAGTTTTGACTTTGAGCTTCGGTAAAGGAACACCATGGAGCTTGGATTTAGATAAAATCTAACAAAAGGTTGACACAAAAGTATAAGAAGATAATGAATATCAAACACACAACTCTCAACAAAAGAAAACCGTTAATCATAATCTAGTTATCATGTTCATGTTTTCAAAACATCTACATGGAAACGCATCTTCAAGAATTACTTAAGGATATGTGCTTATACTTGAATATCAAAGCCTTATCCATCAACCAATATTTACTGTGTAACCAACTAATTGCAGCTTAAGTGAGTCTACAACAGAGAATTAAGGATTTAAAGAATGGCAACATTACCCGAAGAAAGTCAACCCCAAGAGCAAGCTTCTCTACGTTCTGCAACTTCTCTAGCATTGCTTGCACCATGACTAGCATCAAGGAGTCGGATTTATAATAAGAGAAACTAAGAAATAAATAGTTATCTGAAGAGTCTAAGTCAGCTTCAGTTAAAGACGAGACATCAAGTAGAGTGCATTGTCCTCTCAATCTCAAATAATGGATATGTGGTGCTACGATCTTCATTGGTTCTCGAACCGTATTGCAGCAAATTATATCCAATCTTCTCAAGTAGAGCGATTTACTCAGATCAAGATACTTAACTGAATCATAATTATGCAATGTCAAGCTTTCCAGCAGTGGACAACCAGACAGAATCTTAGGAAAAGATTCATTAGAGAGTTTAGAAAAGATCAAAGACAAGTACTTTAGAGATGTCCAAGAAACGGTGCAACTCGGAATCAACTCACCAGGTCCCGAGTTGATCAAGAGTTGCTTAACAGAGGAATTGGTGTAGAAGAAATCTGGAAACTTGTAATCCCTAACATCACGAAAATCCAGTGAAAGCTTCTCTGCGTTGTGAGAAATGGCGAATTCGATCCAACCATTAACAAAGTGAACCCTGTTGAGCAAGCTTGTGAGAAGATGGAAACTTGTGATTTTGATGGCCGTGTAGTTGTTTAGGGTTTCGTTTATCGATTCAGCGGAGATTCTATGCTGATCAAAGGAGAGATGAGGTGACTCGGACCATACATGCCTCCATCTTTTGGACAAGACAGAGGTTCTGATGGCGAAATTGGTCGGGAAAAAGGAGAGGATACAGTGGAGGATGTCGTCGGGTAGAGAGCTGATTGAGTCTACACCGTCGTTTGAATCACTTGCTTGTTCGAGTTTGAGAGGACGACTGAAACGGTGGCTAGGGTTTCCTATAGCGACGGTGGCTAGGTCTTCTTCTCGGGAATCGTTTTCCATAGCCAGCAGTTTTCAAAATATCTTCTATGTTGCAAAATTAGTTAAATACTTTTTGTTATGATTAATAGAGTAATTAGAAAGAGAGTTAAATATTGATTTTTACTGATTTATTTATGGAGTCTTTAAAAATTAAGGTAGTAAATTATTTTGTTTAGATTTTGAACAAAAAAAAGTAAACATTTGTAGGTCTGGAGTTACTTTTTACTTTTCTAGACCTACAAATGTTTACCTTTTTTTTTTGTTTCTTTGCTAAATCTAAATGTTTAGTTAAAGTTTAGGATTTAGATTTATGAATATTTGTTATTTAAAATAAATCTAAATCTCTAGTTAGCTCTTGATGGATCTCAAATTGACAAATTCGATCATGGATAAAAACATCACTTCAAGTTGGATCGGATTTGAACGTGAACTTGAAGTGACACGAAACAAAACAAAAGGCTATATAGAAGTGGTCAACTAGAAATTTTATTGAAAATTTAAAATACAACTAATCTGACTTATACAGATTCAGTATACAATTTAATGATACATATTTAACAATGGCTTTTGCTTTTGATCAATTAAGACATTATCGCTGAGGGAAAGTGTTGGATACACACTTTATATAGCTTCGTTTAATCAAAACGAAGACATCGTTGTTGTGAGAAAGTGTTGTAGCCATTGCAAGAAGTTCTTCAAAACCTGATGCATCAAGGTAACCTACCAAGAGTACAACCATGGTTTCTAGACTTTTTGTACTTTTCAGTAGACGTTCCATGAACAAAGCCACCAGATTGGACTCTGCATGTTTACCCACCAACATCGAAATGGTCTCAAGAGAGCCCGGGAAGACTGAGTCTTTTGATCTCCAGCATTGACGCTGATTCAAGCTATGTAAACGCAAGTAGGCGTTCAGATGCAATTCCTGTCAACCAGAAAAAATGGATTTCATCATGCAAACTAAAAACTTGTATCCGGAAAGAGTGTCAATATCTTAAAGGAGAATAAATACTACTTGTATCCAAAAAACTTCATCATGGTTCTTGGATAAATCCTACTTTGTCATAGTTAACTATGGTCAGATATATGAAGGAGAATAAAAGAGGTTTCATGGTAAAGATACCGATATGCTGCTGCCTTTCACAGTGTGAATTGTTAGCTTTCTTAATCCAGATGTGTTCCGTAGCAGCTTTGTTATACCAGGAATAACAGACCGAATAATCATCGTTTCAAGAGTCAAAGTTTTGATCTTGAGCGTCGGAAAAGGTACACCACAGAGCGCGGCAAGAGATAACATCTGCAAGGTATGCAAATATAGTTAATACACCAAAACACAGACCTCATAAAAAAAAAAAAGTCAAGAGCCATTGATCAAATACTTAGCATCAGGGTCCATACTTTCATAATATTTTAGTAAGTAATCATGAAACTGAATATCAAAGCCTGGTCAACCAATATCTGCCAACGCAAACAAAACCAACTGATTCCAAAAGAGCATGCTATGTGATTCTAAAACACAGAGATTTGTAGGTGTTAGAGAAGGCAAAAAATGGCAAACGAACCTGAAGAAAGGTACCCCCAATAGTAAGCTTCTCTACATTCTGCAACATTTGTAGCATCTTTACAACATTATGTTGAAGAAAATCAGCGGTAAGTGTTTTAAGATCGCAAAAGTAAATGTTCAAGTCAGCTTCGGTTAAAGAAGAGACATCCACTAAACTACATGGTAACCGAGAGTGTCTCAATCTCAAACAATGTAGATGCGGTGCCACAATCTTCGTTGGCCCCATAAACCAATCGCTACGGTCAATCTCCAATCTTTTTAGACGCGGTGATTGACTCAGATCAAGACACATATATTCAGCACAGTACAACAATTCCAAGCTTTCCAGAAGTGGAGAACCAGAAAGAATCTTAAGAAATGATTCATCAGAAAGTGTGCAAAAGCTTAAAGACAAGTTCTTTAGAGATGTCCAAGAGACAGAGCATCTGGGAATCAAATCAACAGATCCAGAGTTGACCAAAAGTTGCTTCACAGATGAATTGGTGTAGAAGAAATCAGGAAACTTGTAATCCCTAACACGGAAATCACGAAACTCCAGTGAAAGCTTCTCTGCGTCGTGAGAAATGGCGAATTCGATCCAGCTATTAAGAGGATCAATCCTGTTGAGTAAGCTTGTACAAAGATGGAAGCTCGTGATTTTGGGAGCGGAGAAGAAAGCTAGGGTTTTGTCGATCGAATTAGGGTCGGTTCTACGGCAATCAATGGAGAGAGAAGGTGTCTCAGACCAAACATACCTCCATCGTTTGGACAAGAGAGAGGTTCTGATCGCGGATTTGGTCGGAACAGAGGAGAGGATATGGTGGAGAATTACGTCAGGTAGAGAGCTGATGAAATCTACACCGTCGATTGAATCGCCTGTTATCATGTTTTGGCGGGGAGGAGAATCAGAGAGTGGTCGCTAGGGATTTCAACCGCCGCGGAGACGCTGTCTTTCTGTATAATAATTTTTTTCTAAAATACAATAAGTTTTTTTTTGGAATTATAAAGGACCAAAAAAAAATTAAGTAAAAAAAAGACAAAATAATTTCTAACGAATAAAAGTAACTTTTAAAACATGTTGTTACAGATGTCATTTTTAACTATTACGAAATGAATGCCCTTTTTGACATTAAAAATGAATCGTTTTTTATAATTAGTACTGATTTTTTATAAAATTTGGAATGAAGATGTGGCCACAATCTGCAATGGCCCCTTAAACCAAACTCTTCAGATTCAGTGATGTACTCAGATCAAGAAGCCGAGGTGAATCACATAACTTCAATTCCAAGCTTTCCAGAACTGGAGAACCAGACAGAATCTTAGGAAAAGACTCATCGGAAAATTTACAACCAGTTAAAAGACAAGCTCTTTAGGGATTTCCAAAACACTGAGCATTTGGGAATCATTTCAGAATAATAAAAATCCAATTTGAGTTGCTTCAGATTTGAAATTGACATAGAATGAATCTGAGAAACTATAAGTCTTGCTTCTTGAATTGGATCCGAGTTACCAGAACGTTTAAAAGATTGTCTTAAAGGATCTCGAGGAGGAGGAAGATCTTGAGACTCTTCATGCATATACTCACTTGCTCCTGCGTATGACTCTGTTCCATCTGTATCGCTATGTTCTTCAGAACTTGCTAACTCGTCATCTTCGGAGCTCTGTAGTAAGTTAGGATTTGGCTTATCAATGACGGAGAGAGAAGGTGTATTGCCATTGGACCAGTATGCTTCCATCGTTTGGACAAGACGGAGGTTCTGATGGCGATTTTGGTTGGAATAAAGAAGAGGATGTGTGGGAGGATCACGTCTGGTTGAGAGATGATGAAATCGATTCAATCGCCGGTTGGTTTGATTTCGCGGTGGATAGCGATTTCACTGGCGGCGGTGTCGCCGTCACCTTCTCGGCCCTCCTCCGCCATTGTCAGTGAATCTGTTAAGATTTTAGAAAACAAAAAAAAAGGTTCATATTAAAAACATGTGACAAAATAGGAAAGAAAGATTTTGGGTAACTTTGGTGTAAGATTTGCATGAGAATTACAAAATTGGATTCTGTGAAAAATAAAGAGAAAATATCATTAACAATCACCAAATTTTGACGTTTAATTGATGTAAAAAAGAATAATTATATGTTTTTTTAAGATCTAAAATAATAATTATAAATACATGTTATCACGACAAGCTACAAAAATGAATCTCTTGTATCAATCTTTCAATGTTCCACCACATTGGTTGGTGAATTACTTGTATCAACCTTTTACTATCTAAATAAAGTAGATGTTACAAAAAAAAAAAAATACATGTTATACAATTCGTCAAAAAAAAAGCTGTAATTATATAGTTACTCTAATAAATACATAGGGCCAACGAATTGCTAAAAGTTATGAAAAAATATTATTCAATTTAATGGAGTGACTATCCAAAGTTTGGATAGATTTCTTCATGCACGACGAAATCATGGGTTTCAATTTATGAGAAATGAATTTAGGCGGGGCGGCAGTCCAACAATAATGTAAATAGTACAGGTAGAAGTTGAACATATCTCTTTTCTGATAAAAATGCAGGTTATTTAACCATTATGATACGATAGAGACTTTTTTTTTGCTAAGAATGTTAATATCATTAGTTAAAATGAAAAACTTTGGCTTTTACAGAAACAGAGCTTTGGCTCAAAAGAGTGATTTCATGATAACCACAGTTGCATTAGGTTGCGGAAGTGCTTTCTTGATTGTCTTGCACCGATAGAGACTCTATGATTTGATATTTTAAAAAGATCTAATTAACGTACTAGTAGACAATTAGACATTACCTAACAACAATATAAGGTTCGACTTATATACAGTTGGTAGATAGAAGTAGTGTTTGTTTACTAACACAGACATTAACTAGATGTTGTTTACGGATAAAACATGCCTGTCTTTATCGTATCATTATGCTTTTGTATGCATCAACCATTTCCTTCACGGTTTTTGATTCTCAAAAAAAAATTAAATGGATACATTGTTTGGGGTCAAAAATGAATGGCCTTTACAAAAGAGACCAAAAAAAAATTTGACTACTTTCTACAAAATGTCCAAGTAGATGAATAAGTAAAGAGTGAGACTACCCCTAGTGTGTGCACCATGAATGTGTTGTCCGTGAAACCAAGTTTGCAACCATTTTGAAGGTAGTAATGGTACTCGATGATGCATGAGTGATGATGCCATGTTACGTACAAGGAGATCAATGGTCTTATTACAGATTTGAGCTTTAGTTCTTGATAGATTTGATGAACGAAGTCAATTGTTCCGCTCACGCCATATTTCGTAATTCAAGGACTACCAGACAAGAAAGATGATTTATATCTTCATTATTTACCCGGTGGCCTCATCAAACATTTCTATTTCTGATATAACTACATAATGATTTAATTTATCTTCTTTTATGCAATATTGGTAGATATATGTTTGGTCCTTATCAAAACTTTGAAGCACATGACATATCTAAGAGATGGCAAGTAATTAATTCGACCTATATTTGTATCGGCTAAAATAATGCATAAAATGAATCCCACAACTACATTGCTTCTAACAGAGGTCAAATCATTAATTGCAGGTTATGGTTTGATAAAATTCATAAATCAAATCATTAATTACCCCAACCGCAAATCTTGACTCAGGGTCTCAATAGTCAATGATCATTAATACTCCATATTAATCTTATACGCAAATTGAGAAAAAGCATTGATCAAATAAAACTTGTTACTAATAACTTAATACTAGTATCAATTAGTTCAAGGTTGGTTCAAATTGGATCTGTATTTTACTGTTGGGTTTCATTTATAACATTAAAGCACATCTCTTAAACTACTAGCCAGATTTTTTGCACAACTTTTTATTACAAAAGTTTTGTTTTGCAAGTTGTGTAATAACTTAAGTTCCTATAAATAGCAGAGGACGGTCTTAAGACAATTTCACAATTCGAACCAAAATGGAAACCAAAATTCCTAAGTCAATGATCGCCGGAGTACAGAGTGTCATGCCGGTGGAAGTGACGCGACATCGGGAAATCCGTTCCATATCCGTCATAGATCCCGTCGGAGTAGGAATATTCCGGCGAACGCTGAACATAGTTACTTATTACAAAGAAGCATGCAATATTGGTGATGAGAGAGGGTGGTTAGTCGCCGGGTGGATCAAGGAATCTTTAGGGAGAGCCTTGACGGAGCAGCCGATGCTTTCCGGTAGGCTACGGAGGAGGACGACGTCGGCGGAGGCTGGTCTGGAGTTGGTGGCCAATGACAGTGGTATTAGGATGGTGGAGGCTAAGTTTCCGGCGAGTTTGCCGGACTTTCTTGAAATGGTGAAGAGAGACAAAAGCAGAGCTGAAGCAGAGACTGTCTTCTGGAAAGACATTGATGAAGATGAACCTCAATACTCTCCATTGTTCTATGTTCAGGTTATCTGCAATTTCATTATTTATGAGATTTATCAAATTTTAATGAATACAGTATATAGACTATAATTATAAAAACTTATTTTAATAAAATCCTCAAGACATAAGATGATTTTTTTTTTCTTTTTTTTGTTGGTATAAAAAATGTTTCTTCGTATATATAAATATTGAGATTTGTTATATATATTTGTTAATAGGTGACTAATTTTGAGAGTGGTGGGTACTCAATTGGGATAAGCTGCAGCATCCTAATAGCTGATCTCCTCCTTGAGACAGATTTCTTAACCAAATGGGCTCAAATCCAAACCTCTTTAGCTCATTCTCAAACCACAATCAAACCAATATTCCACCTCCCTTCTCTCAAGCAAGATTTTGGTAATTTCCTCATTGAATTTTCGAGGTCAGCCTCGGTTCTCGACCGCGGTGACCCTGTTGCTTTTCAGGCCAAAACATGTCTGAAGATTTCACCAGCCTGCATTGGAACCCGCAAAAAAACGAGGGGGGATGTTTTCTTGTTCATTAAGGAAAAAGGCGGTGGCGAAAATAGTACTGAATGTGATGGTATGAAGGTAGAGATACATTCGAGTGATGATGAAGTGATTAACGGTTGCGATTGCGGTAGTGATTTGGAGGAGACAAATGATGGAGTACTTGATAAGAGTTTAACGTTTGGGGAAAGACTTGAAGTTACTTCATGTTGGGTTGGGTGTGTCTCAAAAGGGGTTGTGTTTGTTTTCCCATCTATTTTTGAAGATGCCAAGTCGCTAGCCAAATTTATTGTTGCACTGCCAAAAGAGTAACTCAATATTATCAGTGACATGATTTGTTTAATGTTTCGAGTAATGTTATCAATTTTAATGTAGATGTACTATCCTACTATTATAATGTTTGTTGAGTATTGATTGTGGTATCTTGTGATTTTTTTTTTTGGTTTAAATATCTTGTGAAGTTGTATATTTCTGAAATGTCATTGATGTATCTTAACTTGTAAAACACTGAATTCGATATATATATATTTATTTGTTTAAAAGACAATGAAAATAGTATGGTAAAGCTAATTATGATAATGGAATACTCTCCAATATAATGCAAAAGAAATACTAGTACTTACGGCCACACACAGGCAAATTATACAAATTTGTTTACTAGCTAATTATAGTAGTTCAAGCCATCACTTAAAATGCAGAACATCGACCTATATCCGAATTCGAGTATTTATTGGCTATTACAACTAACATGACAGGTAAGGTAGAAGAACATTGATTAAGAATGGATCTGATATTTCTCCTACTAATGTAATCCTTATTATTTGATTAGATTGGTTTAAATATCGACGGGACATGTTGGGAAAAAGATGTAAATGTCTGATATGAAAGTAGGTAAGGGCCTAAGGGGCAAGACAGTATCATTCATTATTATACCCAATTGACATTGCAACTTCTATTGGCACATGTATGTAAACAAGATTCAACCATGCAATTTCATAATGAACGTGCGGGTAAAAGAAGTATGAATGGCATAAATATCATGATGGTGGTCCAGAAGAGCCATGTGAAACATCGATCACTTCTCTCTTACATACCTCAAATCTCAAACCCATTTTAGACACAATATCTCTCGCTCTGTGTCAATTTCACACATTTCGGATTTTACAGTGTGATTTCCAAATTAATATATACAATAATATTAAAACCAGTTTCGGAATTTCTTTATATACAACTTTTTTCCAT
This sequence comes from Arabidopsis arenosa, assembly GCA_905216605.1. Lineage (NCBI taxonomy): Eukaryota > Viridiplantae > Streptophyta > Magnoliopsida > Brassicales > Brassicaceae > Arabidopsis > Arabidopsis arenosa. The sequence continues at coordinate 703,991 of LR999456.1, read as the reverse complement.
CAGTTCAAAAGAGAGTTTCTTTTTTTTCCTACGTCTACTTATTACTATTCTTTTGTACAAAATCCTAAAAAGAAGAAAACTTTAAAAAGCCATGTTAAGAAGAAGAAGGAAGAGCTTCCTCTTGTCTCTTCTAACAATCCACTCTTCTCCTACCGCTTCTGCTAATTTTTTACAAGAACCTAAACTTAAGAGAGATGGAAGGAACCTTGACCTTCAGTTATGGCATAAATTAGCTTCTCCTTCATCTTCTCCTGCAAACACACAGACAAGAAAAAAACAGAAACACAACACAGTGAGATTGATCATGAGACCGGCTTTTATCCAGAAAAAAACCCGGAGCTAAGTGGGCGGTTAACAAAAGATTGAAGAGAGATATCACTTTGGATGAATAAGCAGGAAGCTTCAGATAATTGGCGCATGTCATCACACTAGGGAGGTCAGTATCTGAAGAATCGCTACCATGCTGTTGCAGAACAAAAGTAAAGGCCTATGAGAAAACAGAAGAGATCATTTCACTAAATGTGAGAAAAAACAGAGAAGTTCGGTCACACTGGACCTTGCGGACAATTGTTAGTTTGGGATTGAGAGACGCCAAACCGCCATGAGGTAGCCGAGGAGATCCTGTTACAAATTGCAGAAACGCACGTTGTTGCTCCCTGTCAAACTCATGCAGAATCTCTAACAACTGGAATACAAAATAATTCAACCTTTTAGTTTATCCCAGAAAAGAATAACATAATGCAGAAAGAAAAGTAGATGTTTTAAAAGTTTTTAAAAACCAACATTTTCAACCGGTGGGCTGCTAGAAGTATATCCATGATCAAACTTGATGTGATCCAAGACATCATTCATCTGCAAAGAAATTACTTTTTTTCAGCTGATGAAAAACGTACTCCACACGTAGCATCTGAAGGTTTACTTACATTAAAGAGATCGCGTTCTCCACACAACATAGTTTCCAGCTCCTCTTCATTGAATATCCGAAGATGTTCAATAGGGAAAACCTGGAAAAAAGCATGTATAACAGAAGGAATGATTTAATCTTACTTAAAGTTAAATCTATAGAGAAGAGTATAGCTAAAGAGAAAAGACGCTACATACCTGATTAAATCCAGACTGAAATGCTTCCACTTGTTTTTGGATACCATTACATACCGTGGCATTGACAATAGCCTTGATATACTCCTCGAGGTTATCCAAATTTACCTAGAAAGAGAGGAAAGCAGATATAAATCCACTTGTTCAAGGATCTTAAGAAATAGATTTATTCACAGAACTAAAACACTACATACCATATCATTATCAGAAAAGGAAGCAAGATCATAGTCCGTGTAGCCAGGTAATGCAAATCCAAGAGAAAGGTCTTCAATCTTTGTTCCATGGAAACTTAAATCACACTTGGCTGGTCGAGAATCACCGTGTGCTTCAGTGAAAACCTTTTTCCTATGTGCCAGAGCTTGCAATTCCACCATTGTTTTACAAAGTTCAGGGTCAACGAAGTGGATGTCAAATGAACTCAGCTCCTAAAAGAAAACAGGCTCTGTAAGATTCTCCAACAAAGTCGGAAAGAGATATTGAAATGTAAATGAGATACTTGAAGAACCCAATTTACCTGTCCGAGAATTAGTTTATAGAAGGCTTTGGAAAAAGGAAGGTCTAAGACTCGACCATCTTGTAAAGCCTTTGCTACCACTGTCCCCAAGAGGGTAAATTTCTGCAGCACATCTGAAGTAGTTGATGTACCTGACCAAGGTCGTGGAAAGAGTCCTGAAGAAGATGCCAAAACTCCCGAGTGTTCACCTGGCTTCCCAACAAAGGAACTACAATCATTCCTCCACATACCAAGATCAGGATTTTGAAATGCTCTACTGACAAGTGTATAGAACTCCAGTGTTGGCCCAAGACCAGTTCCGACTTCTTCACTGTATTCAACCTCAATGACCACCTTCTGGTTGCCATATAACTCCATCATTTTGGCAGCAGACTCTAGAACTTTTTCACGGCAAACTAAGAATTTTTTACGAGGTAAACTGCCAGTTACTGGGCGCCCTTCGCCTTGAACATTTGAACTGCTAAGGTGCTGTGGATGATGATGGACCTTCTGTGAACCAAAGGCTGCAAGTCTGAAGTATTTAGATTTGACTTCAAAACTAAACAAAAACGGACATGAATCCATTAGATCATTAAACCATGGTGGCAGACCGCAGGTTGACACAGCAAAAGAATCACGAAGCTGCTGCTCTAACTTCTCTGTAAGCTTGCTGCTAACAAATTCAGAATGTGGCACAGGACGAACTTGTACCCTCAGATCATCCAAATTCTCCAGCCTACCTTCACCGAAAGCATTAACCCTTTCAAGAGAAATCAGGTGAAAGAGAAATCTGTTCATGCTCTCCAGACTCTTAAGCAGAAACAATATGTCATATGCAGGAGGACTTGACCCCTTGAGGCGCAAAGCAAGTTGATGAGCAAACAAATAGGATAAGAACGGGCGATACTCATCACCTTCCATAGATCCGGGTGGAAACAGATTTTCACGAAAATCCCCAAGTTGTGCAGCCCTTTCATATGTGATGTTGTGGGGTCCACTAAGCTTCAAACCGTTGGTAGTTTCACTTTCTGATTTTAGTTTGTGCAAGAGAATTGCCTGATATACTGTCAAAGAACGGTCTAGTTCAAGCCCTTCAAGACGAAACAAAAGACTAGGTAGCGCATCTTCTTTTCCAGAGGAGGTTTCAGAGGAGGAAGCATTCTGTTGTCCTGAACCACTACATAGTCCTGGAAGCTGCGTCCGATCTTCCACTTGAGATCCCTTGACACAAAAAAAAAATTCCAGAGAGTCAGAGACACAAGATTAATTTACTAAAATACCCCTGGGCTATTGAACAAGAAGCTCGAAGAGCAGGAAAGACACCTAGGAAGACAACTTCGTGTCAAGTAAACAACCAAAACACTACCTAATGCTCATCTTGAAAACTTTCACTATTTGAAGAGAATTCAGTTCTAGTACATAAATGCTTCCCCTGAACTCATGTAGGAGAAGTTTGAATCACTCCTAATCGAAGAAAATCCTGACGATAAAAAGAAAGGTTGCACACACTACTTCCATAAGACTAGATTAAGTCATTTTAGGAATTACCTGCAAATCAGAAGACTCACTGTCAATCTCCATAGGACTCGAGCTTTCACCTTGACAAGATATCGAAGTTGACTGCAATTGAGAAGATTGGCATTCTATAGCTTGATCTTTTGCTTCCACAGAATCCATAGGTTCTATCTTAACTTTAGGCCACAAGTATTGATCGACAGCATCCAAATAGCAAAGTGGGTCAACAGTGACAAAGTCTTGGGAGTAATCACGCATAGAAGTCTCACCCTCTGCTTTCAGAAAACGAACTTTTAGGCATGGATAACTAGTGCAACGCCCATTTGGAATAGCCGCAAATGAGTTCTTTTGCTTCAAAAATTGGCTTAGGACAATTGGGAAGTTTTCCAAAGAAGACAAGGAATTTTGGAGCTTCTGTATTAACAATGATGAAGTTGCCTCGCCATCAGACCAAAGTAATCTTGTGAACACCTCAAATCTCTTACCAACAAATGGTAAACTATCACATTCGGGATCCCCTTTGCTAAGTTTCCTTTCATAGAGTCCATTAGAAAGATAGTTTGCCAGTGACTTTACAACTCCACTCTCTGTAAATTCAAAAGTAGACACAGATTCCCTTCCATTCAGCCTTTCCATGATTTGGTTCCATATTGAGAAGAATTTCTCATCATGCAGGACATGTGCATCAATGGGTACAGTCATCAAATCGCTCAGTGCTACCGACAAGTTCTTGAGGTTTTGGAGGACATCTGTCAAGCCTTTCTCAGAGTTGAATACCTCAGGTCCAAAGAAACTCTCCTTGATACGTGTTGCAAAAATGTAGACAGAATCATTTTCAATCTTACAAGTTTGTGAAGCAGAGGATAGCGATCTTTCAAAAGATTGGCACAGGCATTTCACAATCTCTTTTGTAACAGGCTTTTGTGAAAGGTCAGCTGATCCCTGAATGATACCAGATACTGGATTTTGTTGCCCTCTATCAGAATTTGAGAGTGCTTCAATTGCGAAAAAAACACCTTCCTTTATAAAGGAATTCAAAAACGCATCTCTGTATTTCTCAAGAAGCACTTCCGCAACCTGTAATGCTACTACAACCACATGATGATCCTTCCTTGACAAAATGCCAGCCAAAACACTGCAGCATTATGAAATGCACTATTATTAGCTAGAAAAAAACATGGTTAAAAGCTCTGCCGAAAATATTACAAAGAAATTACCTTGACATGTTGGCGTTCTTCAGTAACTCGACAAGATCACCTGACTTAGTCAAGCAAATCAGCTTGTGAATTGCTGATAGGCAACCATAAGAAACATATACGTTAGCTCCAGAGTTTAGCACCTACAAAACATTCAAAAGTTATATCATACTCTTAGAGAGAAATAACCAGAAAATTTATATGTGCAGAGAATAAAATTGTATGCCAGAAATAACCTGAATCATAACAGGAAGCATGTCTGTTCCAAATTTTTGTAAAAGATCAGGCTGATTGACAAGAAAACTTTCCTTTTCCAATGCCAGCTGATTATCCTCTACGGGTGAAGCTGGAAGAAGCTCAATTACTAACTTCAAGACTTCATGCACCTGAATTGTAAGTTTGATTTCAAACAACATTAAAACCTTTCTTTAGAAAGTCAGACTTACTAACAAATATTCTCCTACCACCTAATGCTATTTGGATACATAACTATTTTGAAAAGAAAACCCTCTGTAGGCCAAACAATATAAGAGTGATCGATAATAAAAATCAAACCTGATTAGAACATGCATTGATAGGATGTGTAGACGACACTGAATGAGAAATGTCATACGTGGACATGATTTCTTTTAATCTATAGCCAATGTTAAGCTCATATAACGTTCTGAAAGCTAAAGTCGAACCAGAAGAAAGTTTTCTTAGCAGTCCAATCACACCCTGCCAACCAAAGCCAAAGTGCATGGTGTTATCTTTATGTAATGAAAAGAGAGGTCAAACAAATGGAGAAGAAATCTCATGTACATTGTAGACAGGTTGAGATAGGGTAGTGCGGCTATTCAAGTTTAAGAGATGTGTTGATTGATTAATTAGTCCATGCCTACACAGTTGATCCAACATTGCTGGCGACTCGCTAACTTGATCTGCTATTTTTGTCAGGCAAATAGCCACATTCTCAACCAGCTGCAAATGGAACACATGCTATCAATACTTTGCAGAAAAATATTTGGTTCTGTGAGAAAGAGCAGCAAAAGAGCTGAGGATCATTCTTACCTGTCGATCTTCATACTGAAGAAGATTGCATAATATTGGAACAGCATCCATGAAAGGCGAGGGATGCTCAGAAGGAAGCTTCCTACATATATTGACCACAGTAGAAATTGCGACTCTCTGAAGCAAATGCGATGTTAAAACCATAAGCCTCTTACCCATTCGAGCTAAACCAAGTCACAATAACAGAAAACAGAGAAATCTGACATAACAAGGTTATTTTTTGGGATGAGTAACCTGTATGCTTGTTGAGAAGAAATCAATAAACGAAAGCACTGCCATAATTGCTCCAGCATTCAAGCAGGCTACCGGCTCATCTCGGGATATTTTTTCAAGTGCTTGCAAACACTAGAAAAGCCAATATTTAGTATGAGATTCCCATCTTTAGGTGTAAACAATAAGGTCATTCAGTGGAAAGTATAGCGTACCTGCTCAGCAACGTCCAAGTACTCAATAGTCAAAAGTCTTTGGCAGAGAGCAGGAATAGTATCATGTCTTACAAGGGATGCTACTGACCGGGGATAAACATCACACAAGTAAGTAATTGCTCTAATCGCAAGCAGCATAATATCTGCATTGTTCTCATGCTTAGATAACTTTACAAGCACCGGTGATAGCATGTCGGCCATAACGCTGGACAGCGATTCTTCAGTACAAAATGACAACACTTCACATAACTCTGTAAGCCCGGATAACTGCCCTGAAGGATTGGTTTCTCCAGTCAAACTCGCCAAGAGAGACTTCAATTTCCCTTGATCACCAGATGATCTCTGCCTTTGATAATCCTGAAGCACCCTCTGTCTGGGATCTTCCTCATCAGAATCGCAAGATCCATAGTCCGAATCCTTATCTTGTTCTTCATCTGATCGACTCGAAGGCGAAGCAGATGAAGAAGTATCCATATCAGCGTCAACGTTTTCATGTCCAGAACTCGTCCCATTAGCTTGAGCTTGAACAGATGATCCAGATGTGCTTGGCCTGAAATCCTGTGAGTTACAAGCTCTCTTATCAGCAGGTAACTCTTCCACAACCTCCATTCGTTTCTGGCCTCTGTTCTCCATAACTTAAGACTTCCAATTAAATTATCTGATCTCAACCTGTAATCAAGTAAATGATCAAAGTTAAAGTCTTTATATATCTTCACACTTCAAAGAGAAAAAAAACATAAGAAAAAAGAAGATAAGAAGGTACAACTAAGAGTCAATCACTACCCCAAATTCAGTGGATTATAAACAAAAATTAGGGTTTTTTTTTTCCTGCAATTCTTACAAAGACCATTCATACTCACCAGAATCTACACAGACAAAGACGATCAATTTCACAAAGAAAATCAAACCAAACACACACACAGAGACTTCACTATCGAAAACGAACAAAAAAACACAGGAAACAAATTATATAACAATCGGTAACAGATTTGAAATATCAATTACGATCAACTTAGAACAACAGAAACAGAAGAAAAAACGATCATGATCGCTTTAAAATCAAAGAAAAACAAACAAAAACACTCGTAATCACACACCTTAAAGTTTCACCAGATTGACCCAATCGTTAGATTGATAACGAAAACCTAAAAATTCTCAGAGAGATTGAAGAAAAGAAGATGAGAATCTAGGGTTTTGTCTTTGGAAAATTTAATCTCCACAAAGAAGAAATCACACATAAGATATATATATATATATATCTCTCGATGTGTATGTATATACTTTTTTCCCTTAGCTTATTTGCTAAGACGCTGGTTTGTTAATTAGACAGACTTCTTAATGTTTATAGAATTTATCCTCTGCGGGTTAGAGCGCACGGTAAGTACTGTGTGACATCGAATATTCGAAAGATTGATTAGATCGGACGGTTTAAAATTGGAAGAGAGAAGATCCAAGGGACGTGAATTTTTGTATGTTGTTTATTTTCCGATTTTAGGATCACAGTATTTAGCACCGCCTCATGTGGGGTTAATTGTGACACGTGTCATTATTAACAGTTTTAAACCATACAATTAATCCAAAAGCTAGCTTTTATTTTCTTCCTTAGCTTACAATTAATTCATTTTTATGGTAATCCATTGATTATTAATAGCCTAAATTAGTCCCCTTTTTTGTTTTTTTGTTTAGTCATTGGCAATTAAATTTTTATCACATTAAAGTAACAAAGTTAATGCTTTATTAGTCGTTTACTTTAGGGTTTTGTATAGGAAGTTCTAATAAATACACGTCAGGTCAATTAAAATAATTTTCTTTCGCCAACTAATAAGGGAAATCAAGAGTATATCTTCTTAAGAGAAAATCAAGGCAATATCTTCAAAAACAATATAATGAAGTTGAACCCGATTTTTTCGTGATAACTTAAAAGGACGATCACATAAAATAATCTGGTCACAAGATTATGAATAAGCACTAGATTTTTGATTGAAATATTATAAATAATTCCCATATTTACACAGAAAATCTTACATAATATTCTAAGTTCTAACTAATTTCCTTGCAATGTTACAAGGAAAGAGACGAAAGTTGTTATCTGGCGATATTATACGGAAAGGTGCTTTTTTGGAGTTAAGATATTCATATTTTCAATTAATTTACAGAAAATCTTTACTTTATTGACAAAAAAGATCTTACTTTACTTTGTTTATTTTTCCAGGATTAGAAGAAAACTTGAGGTACAAGAAAGACAACATAGAACAATAATATCTATCGGACTGGTTCAGCCTCAAGCAAGGGCTGAGAGCGGAGAGCCACAAAGCTTCATCAGGTCGACACAACTTTCTTTTGGACAGACAGACTAAATATATCCTGATTGTTTAGACTTTAGAGACTAAAAGTTTTCATTTATATGCTGTTTATTGATAATCCCATATTTACGTTTACCATATTAATATTCTAAGAACCTCCTTGTAATTTACAAGGAAAGTAACGAAACTTGTTATCTGACAAAAAAAAAGAAATTAAAGTAACCAAACAAGTGCAAATTTAATAGAGAACCATACAAGGCCAAGTAAACTAACGATTGGACCAGTGGTAGTCTAGTAAAAACCAAGTAACAGTTCAACAGAGGAAAACTAAATTTCTAAAAAGCTGGAAAGGCCACAAAGTTAGATAATCAATCACCACTCCATGTTTGATGGCTTGGAATTTTGATCGATCATGCAATCTCCTTTTGGCTTGGAGCTACCACATCAAGCAAATATGAACCAGGTGTGTCGAGCATGGTCTGTATAGCCCCTTGTAGCTCTTCTCTCCTGGACACATGCGTCGATGGGATCCTACAAGCTTCTGCAATCTTGAGCATATTTGGGAATTTCAGCTTCTCCTATGAAAAACTTTTTCTGTACAACATATCTTCCCAATGAAAGACACCAAAGTGGTGGTTGTTTAGGAAAAGTATCTTGATAGGAAGATTCTCTGTATGGAGAGTAGGTAGCTCATGAAGACTATTTAGGAAGCTCCCGTCTCCGTCAATGTACACAACAATCACATTCGGGTTTGCAGCAGACCCTCCAATAGCTGTGGAGAGTCCAAAACCCAATGATGGGTAGCCTCTTGATACTAGCCAAATGCATGGGTTTCCTACTTTTGTAAAACTGTGCCTCCCACAAAATCTTACTTTGATGTTATATATAGTTCCCAACTATATAAGAAAACTTGAGGCACAAGTCTATTTTAACTTTCCATAGGAAGATAACTACAACACTTGTTTGGTTCTTACTAATGTAGTAGGTATATAGACGTCCAACTTGAGTCTAACCAATCAAAGGTTGGTTTAATTGTTTAGTGGGCTAGCTGATGAAACTTCGTCTCCGAGCATGATAGTTGTGTTGTCTTACTTGAACCTGAAGTTTCAGTTGTTATCAACTCATGACAATTGTTTGATAAGAGATGATTATCATCAAAGAGACTGCTTCATCAAATCTTGAATCCTCCAATGGATGAATTTGAATAGAGCAAAGTCATTATGGGGGAAATAGATTGAAAAGAATTTGAAAAACATGTTCATAGTTCTTAAAAATCCTCTTAAGAAACGCAACAACATAACACCTCACGAAAGTAAATACCAGATAAATCCATGACAAATAAAGATAATAAAACAGATAACCAAAATCTTTGCCTACATATGAGAGAATTTGAGATGATAAAAGCATCATTACTGACTAGCGCCAAGCCACTTGGTGAAGTTATCAAACTCGGTGTAGTCACTGTCTGAAATCATTGTCTGGTACCATGCCTTGCCTGCTGCTTTGATCGCTTGGGCCTCCTCCTATAGTAAGGAAGGAAAAAAAATAAGTTTTAAGAAATGAGACAACTATGTGTGATTCTAAATCACGCAACGAGTAAAATCTAAACTCAAAATTTCAATAAAGCTGGCAGTTCGAGAAAACAAGTGAACTGAATCATGTCAAGACTAAGAACAAATGAAAACAAGCGATATCAATTAGGACAGCAGAAGTGAATGAAAATGACATAAACGAACATGGGTCTCTCCAAAACCAATCTTAATCAAACAAAGAAACATTCCCAAATAACTTCAAAGAGCACAACTGATTTGCAATGCATATGACTTCATCAAGGTCAAAACAGTAAGACTACTTGGCAAAAAAAATGAAACCCTCCATTGGAATAACTCAGAAAGTCCAAGAAACATTCCAAATTCAAACTCACTTTGTATCATGCATAGTACAGTAATGAACAAACACAATCTAAACAAAAAGCTTTGGAACTTGTATATGTTATATCACCACCAGATGCAATGGACACTAAAGTTATGAAGGAAATCAGAAATATCATCCAAAAATGGCCGGCATAGAGAAAAGAGAGTATTGAGTTTACCTTAGTGACGACCTTCCTCTTCTTCTCGAGCTTCTCCTTCTTAGCCTTAACCCTTTGAGCTTCAGCCAACAGAGACATCCTCTTAGCAGTCTTAGCATAAGGATTCAACTTGAGCATCACATTAAAGTTCTTCAATGGATTCTTCTTCAGAACAGCTCTCTTCGCATCTTTCTTAATCGGGTTCACCACACTCTGTACCTCATCAGAGTTAATAATCCTAGCAAGATCAGCATTCAACATCTTCGAACGAGGCAAGACGTAACCCTTCTTCTTCTCTGATGGTTTCTCAAACGAGCCATAGATAGATTCAAGCTTATCAAAAGCTGACTTAGTCCAAATCACAAACCTACCAAGGTGACCACCAGGAGCTAATTTCAACAAGTTAAGTCTCTCAACATGACAAAGCTCAACACCAGGAAGATTCCTAAAAGCTTTCACAATCTTGGCTCCTTCAGTTCCATACACAACAAGAGGACCTTTCCTAGAAATGTAACGACGATTCCTCATTTTACCTTTACCAGGACGAATTCCAATACTGTTCTTAGCTTTCTCGGCATCGTCGTAAGCACCGATCTGCTTCAATACCTTGATCGCAGCTGAAGTCTTCTCCACAGCTTCAACTGAATCACTAACAACAAGAGGCATCTCAGGAACGTTCTCGATCTTGTGACCACGAGCCATCACAAGAGCTGGAACAGCAGTAGCGGCGATTGCAGAAACAATCGCGTGCCTCTTCATGTTGACATTGACACGACGGTGCCAGCGTCTCCAGATCTTAGTCGGAGCAAACATACGACCACCACGACACATGTTACCGAAAGCTGCTTGACCGGCACGGTGAGTTCCACCACCAGGGACACGAGGGATACGAGACACGGCTCTTCCGGTTCCCCATGACTCGGCAGAGGTTTGGTGACCGGCTTTTTTGGAGACTGCGTAAGGCTGACGGCTATTGTTGGAGATTTGGGCGTGGACGAAGTTGACGATGTCTGGTCGAACGGGAGCAGTCATGACGTCAGGTAAAGTGACGGTGGTGGATTGATCGGTGCTCATGTCACCGTCAAGGCCTTGGACGGTGACGAGGGGTCGTGCGGCGGCTGAGGCAACCATTTTCGTTTTTTTGGCTGGAAACGAAGGGTTTGAGGGTGAGGCTGTGTGCTTTTAAAGCACATTAATTTAGGGTTTCTTGAAAGGGTATTACCGTAAATTGTGGAAGTGGAAGCATATACAGGCCGAAAGGCCCAATTAGGTCCAGCAGAATTTCAAGTTACTACTTTTCGGTTTAGCTCTCATTTGGTTCTATTTGATTTATCTGCCTAGACTGCCTTGGTTTGATTTAATTCGATAGGATCCAGCAATACGGTTCGGTTTCTTGATTATTGTTAACCTGGTTTTGGAGTATTGGTTATTGACAACAAGAACAACAAAAAGGGTCAAAACAAAACATGGACGTTGACATTATGTATCTCACTGTTTAGCTGCCCTGGTTTGCTAGCTGTGTTACATTGCTTTTGGTTAAATAGATAACCAAATCAGAGAAACTACAAAACACATGAACAGATATCAAAAAGAAAATACCATTGGTAACCATTTTCTACACGCACATTGACTCATATATATACCATTCCCCGGAAAAACTGGTTCTGACCGACACTGCCATATGTCCCTCTTGTTTGTGACGCCTCAGTTATGCTATTCTCAGACAACAACCGTGAGAAGCATCTGACGCAATACACCTAATGCAGAGATCAAATAGCCATTAGGTAAGAGCCATAATAACTCTTTAGAGAACATGATCAGGCTTATAGCAGCTACGCTGAGATTCTAACAGTTACGGTCAATACAACCGGATTCACAGACAATTCTTACTATTAAGTTTAAGATCATGCGAAACGGTAACTAAAGTGAGAACTGAGGAACATTTAGCTCTTATGCAGAGACAATTCTTACTATGAGTCACCAAGAAGATATATTACTTGTTGAGTTCTTCACCACGGATCCTGCACTAACAGCTACAAGCTTAAGTGTTCAGAACCTTCCTCTGCAGCAACAAAGTGTTCAGACTATTTGAGGTTAGATTGAAATCAATCCAGAAGTCAGCAGTTGATGTGTCTACATATATCACAAAGGTCAACGATATTCCTTCAGTCATTGGAATGGCTACGGATGTAACACACTAACAGTGAACTATTCTAACAGTTTATCCCAATTTGAATTTGAAGGCACATAGTGAGACACGAAATGGAAAAAGGTGCCTCACAAGCTCAACAAGCATGGAAGTTATGATAAAATTAACACTTACAGCAGATTTGAAGTCAGGGTTTGACAAGTTCACTGTGAGGTTTCTCATCAACAATTATCTATGGCCACTTCTTCACTATCCGTTCCAGCAACCTGAGATCCTCGCCTTTGGGAGCATGTGGATCAAGATTCCTAAGATCTTCGACAAACAGTTTAGCCTCATCTTTCCTGTTTAGCTTGCAGTATCCATCTACAATGGAGTTGTAGGTGTTCTGGTTTGGTCTACAACCATGCTTGATCATGTACCTCACGACGCCGATGGCCTCCTCAAACATTGAGTCAGCCGCATAAGAACCAATAAACGTATTGTAGGTGATAACATCAGGGACAATCCCTGAATCCCTCATCTCTGAGAATATTCTAGATGCATCCCTCATCCGAGTATTCCTACAATAGGCGTAAATGACTGTGTTGTATGATATGATATCTGGCTTGATCCCCTTAGCCAGTATTTCCCTCAAGATCTCCTCTGATTTCCCGAAATCCGCAGACCGACTATGCATATACATGAGGCTATTGTAGGTCGCCATGCTTGGTGTGAAACCCCTTTCTTTCATGTAGTCCAAGACTTCGTTCGCCTTTCCCACCATCTGCCTTCTTCCATATATGGAGACCATGGAATTTAATGTGGTAATGTCTGGTGAAAACCCTCTTTCTTTCAGCTGAGAGAATGCGCGTTCAGCCTCTGGCAAAAGATCACACTTACTACAAACCAAGACAAGGGTCTTCAAAAGTACAGCTCGAGGCTCGATAACTCCAGAATAAACCTCTTCTGCTAGAGAATGCATCAGACCTATCTCCTTGCCATTTGCATATGCATGAAGTAGAGAGCAGTAAGTTAATTCATTTGGTTTGCACCGATCATCCTCCATCTCTGCAAGAACTTTCTCAGATTGTTCCCACATTCCTCCACGGGCCAAAGCTGCCAACACAGTGTTATAGGTGGAAAGGTCAGGAGTGACCCCAGCATCAAGCATTCGCCTGTAAACAGTCATAGCTTGTTCAAACGAACCACAGCGGCTATACGCACTGATTAGGGTGTTGAAAGTTTCCCTTTCAGGTACGAAACCAGCTCTCTTCATTTCCTTGAATACACCTGATACTTCTGAATCCATCCCATTTTGGCCAAAGACTGCTAATAGTGTATTCCAAGTGACAATGTCGGGGGAGAGACCACACACGTTGATCTCATCAAATATCTTCATCATATCAGCAAACTTTCCCCTGTTACCATACATCTTTATAAAGGCATTAAAAGTACAAATATTTGGTTTGCACCCAGCATTTCTCATCTCTTCAAAAATATTCATAGCAGATTCGACCTTCCCAGCCCTCTCAAACCCCGACAAAAGTGTTGTGTAAGTGAAAACATCAGGTTTCGTTCCCTTTGCCGCCATCTGATTCTTAAGCTCCATTGCCTCATCCAGCATGCCATCCCTCGCATATGCAGAGATCAAGGAGTTGTAAGTCACAATGCTAGGAGAAAATCCATTGAGCTCCATCTCATTCAAAACCTTCATAGCTTCCTTAGGCCGATGGGACTTTCCATAAACATCTAATAGCGCATTGTAAGTAACCTTATCATGACTAAACCCTGCAGCCTTCATTTCTTCGAAAACCTGAGCAGCTTCCTGATGCAAAGAGCCTCGTTTACAACAAGTTATAAGAGTGTTGTAAGTATACGCATCTGGAGCAATCCCGTCACTCTTCATCTTCTCCACTAGAGACGTAATCTTATTCCAAGGAGTACCCATTTTCCCAAATACATTCAAGATAACATTATAAGTGATCAAAGTCGGTTTACAACCTTCTTCCTCCATCTTCTTGAACACATTTACAGCTTCTCTGTACCTTCCGCTATTAGCAAAGGCTGATATCAACGAAGTATAAGAGTAAACATCAAGCGAAAACCCGTCTTCCTGCAAACCATTGAACAAATTTGCAGCGGAAGATACTCTACCTTCTTTACCTAGCATACTGATAACTATAGCAACAACAGAGTTATCCAACATGGATTGATAATCCTTTTGCTTCATAAACCAATCAAAAGCACAAAGAGCCAAATCGAATTTCTTATGAAATCCTAATCCTTTAAGAAAAGCTAGTAACTCCGACGAGGTAGAGGCTGGTTTATCCTTAAACGGCTCGAATAGCTCAGAGAGTAGAGCATCTAATTGACCGGAATCAAAATTTGGTTCGATGAGGGAACGTAGAACTTGCTGACCTTGTGGAGAAAGACCATGGTAAGACCAAGGTTTCCCGAGGTTAGGGTCGCGTGACTTGCCAATTCGAGTCCGGTTACGGTTTCTAGATGTTTGAGAGCTGATGGGTTGTCTGGAATTAGGGTTCTGGTGAAGGAAAACATCGTGGAGGAGAGGTTCTACAGGCGGAGGAGGTGGTGACGAAAGTGACGTAGTAAGAAAGGGCGTCCGAGAGAGATGGTGGTTTTGGTCGTGAGAATAAGGTTTAGAGGAAGGAGAACAGGGAAGGAGAAGAGGAAGAGCTAGCTTGTCCGCCATTAGAGGTAGTAGTAAGAAACTAGAAAAGAACCCGCAGGAGGAAGCAAGAGTGAAGAAGAGAAGAAATGAATGGATATTTTTGTCAGATTTTTTTTATATTTTTTATTCCAAGAACACAATTTTTAGTTTTATTTACAGGAGTTGGCAATTTAACCACGTGGCTAGTCCGGATTCAACTGGTTATATCTAAATGGGCTAATACTTAAATGGGCTGGAATTTGGCAGAAAAGCCCCATTATACGAATTTTGAAATGTCAAGTTGCATAAACTCCACCAGTTGATCTCAATTTAACATTTTTTACTAGTACTATATAAAACTTTGGTTTGGAATTTTCACCTGTGTTATTGTTGAAACACCAGTTGATCTCAATTTTACATTTTTTACTAGTACTATATAAAACTTTGGTTTGGAATTTTCACCTGTGTTATTGTTGAAACAAGATTTATAACAATCCAACTTATGTAGCTCAAGAATGCTTTCTTCAAAGTTGAAACTTACTAGAATCACTGAAGTAAAGACTGAATCTAGAAAATAGATAAAGCCAATAATTCTGTAAACTGAATTAGAATCCATGGTTTCTTAAGGAACAATTTTGATACATCAAAGAGACTAATAACGATGAAGCATATACTTTAACATCTATCCACATAAAGACACTGCTAAACAAAACGAAACCAAGTAGAAAATTTCACTCAAACTTGATCAAGTATTAGCAGTAACAGTGGTCAATATTACCTTAGAAGAGTGAATCATCAATTACAATGTTGATCAATCCTCGTCATCTGAGCTTGCATCATCGCTGCTGTAATCACTACTATCATCATCCTCCAAAATGTCAAGTTGAACAGCTCGGACCTGTATGACATCAGGCGGTCTGTGAAGTCCCTGAGGAGGTCGCATATGTTGCTGATCCTCTGCTCTAGGTGCAGCAATTGACTCCAATGGCGGTAACACAACTGGGTCGCCTGGTTTCCATCCAGGAGGTGGCAATGGTAAATCTCTTGGTAATTCCACTGGCATTCCTGGTTTCCATCCTGAAGGAACTGCGATATTCGGCGGAAGCAGGTTATGAATTGCAGAGATATCCATAGCTTCTGGTGGTGGTGGCGGCTCAATGAGTGCTTCAACCTTCTTCTCCATGTTTTCTACTGTTTTCGGCAGACCGATATCAAGATCAGCGAAAGCGTAGAGCTGAGACGCTCTCATTTGTTCATCTTGTGGAGCTGGTGGTAATGCACCACGGAGAGGTGCTTGCCCTGCACCAAATTCGGGCGGCGCAAATGTGGTGTAGCTAATCTTGTGAGCGTAAGCTAATATGTCCTTTAGCTTGAGCTGAGACGAAACTGTGGTTGAAGAAGAAGACTCATTATCAGTGTCTTCGTCTTCTTCTTCAATTTTGCTTCGTTTTGGTTTGCGATAGTCGGAGTAGTCGTCAACAAGCATATCGAGAACACGTTCTGCATCCTTGAGTTTGTTAGCGAACGCGAGAAGAGATGAATCTCTGGATTTGATCTCACGCGCGACCTTCTGCTTCGCGTCTTGCAGATCGAGGATCTCTTGAAGCTCCGTTACGGCTTCGAAGAGCTGAGTCTGGAGGGAATTGAATTGAGAGAGGATCTCCTTCGTGGATGAAGGATTAGGGTTTTCAAGCGGCGGAGGCGGTGGTAACGAGTGTGAGGAGAGGAACGAAGGGAGAGAGCCACGGAAAGCTGAGAGCCAGAGAGCTCGATTGGGAGATACGTCGAAGAGCTTAGAGGTCAAAACCGCCATCTGCTGGAGAAGAGCTTGAGCTCGCGGTAATGGAGGAAGGAGAGATAGCAAAGCGGAGGATGAAATAGCCGACGAAGCTGAGGCTGAGGAAGCGGCGGCGACGGTGGAGGAAGGTAGTAGATTAGGTTGTTGTTGGATCTGTTGATGCTGAGATTGGGAAGATGAAGAAGAGGTTGGATGGCCATGACGAGTAGGCGTTGGATTTTGTACGGAAGGAGAACCAGGACCTGTTAACCCTAACCTCGCCGGAGATTGTACGATCTGATGCTGTAGCATCTTCGCCGACGGCGAAGGAATCTCTTAAATCGAAGGTAATTTAAGAGAAGAAGCCTCTCTTCTCTGTTTATACTTTATACAAACTCCGTAAACCTTCGGTATCAATTAGAAGGTTCTAAAGACCCTCCAAAACCATACCAACACGGTTCAATTGCCTAATCGGTTTAGTGGTTTTCCAAGAATTGTTGTTATTGAGAAGAACAGAGACAAAACCTGGACGTTAACGCTAGATACAAGAAGAATACAACATAGTTATGTATCTCACTTATAAAGTTATAAGTAACAATTTGCTACTGTGTTACATAGATTTTAACCAATCAGAAAATGAGGTAGAGAAACTTACATATTACAAAACGCATGAACAAATAATTATCAAAAAGAAGATACAATTGGTAACCATTTTCTACACACACATACATATATCTACCATTCACTCGACTGGTTCTGACCGAAACTGCATATGTTCCTTTTGTTTGTGACGACGACTCAGTTATGTTCTCCTCAGACAACAACCGTAAGAAGCATCTGACACAAACACCATATACAGAGATTAGATAGCAGTTTGGTAAGACTGTAAGAGCCTTAGTTTTAAAACCTTAAGGGAAGTGTAATCAGAATAATAGCAGCTAAGCTGAGATTCTAACAGTTATGATCTACATATGAGAAACACTAAGGTGAAAAGTGAAAACCTTAGTGTTAGGCTTTGATATAATGTTATTAAGTCAATACGAACGTTCTTATTATAGCAAAGTGTCGGAGGGTGAGATATAAAACCACACGTACTTGATAGCTGGTAGACAGTTGTTGCAAGCAAGAAGTCGTCAAGAAGATATATAACTTGTTGAGTGCACTAACAGCTAAGAGCTCAAGTGTTCATGACCTTCCTCTGCAGCATCAACATATTCAGACTAATTTAAGGTTAGATTACATTTGTTGCAAGAAATAAATCCAGAACCAACAGTTGATGTGTGAATATAAGAGATATATATCTCAGAGAGCACAACAATCTTCATTCAATCATTGGAGTGGTTAAAGAAGTAACACAAACTAAGGGCGAACTAGTCTTAATTCTTTAGTTAAATTTCAAGGCATATAGTCAGTAGATCTGTTAGCTGTAAGAGACTTTTTTCACTCAGTCTTAACACGAAAAGACAAATGTGCCTCACATGCTCAACGATCACAGAGTAATGATAAAATTAACACTTACAGCAGGTTCGAAGTCAGGGTTTGACAAGTTCACTGTGAGGTTTCTCATCAACAGCAGAACCTGAAAGAAAAACTGTGATTAGTGACGGATACTAGAAAAAGAACAATCACTGACAGCTACAAATAGGTACCATGACACCTAAAAACTGACCCATGGTTGTAAAACCCCATTATTGGACCAACATCTCCATAGAATCATGGTACCAAACAAATTTTGAAACGGAATCTATAGATACATCCTTTATTAAATTCAGCTGTGAGAGAAGATATAGATTCACGAGTTAGAAACACCAAAAAGCCTAAGTACGGTAGCAGAAAGGGAGCTCAAAGAAGAAGCCTCATTCAAGTAGAAGCATAAATGATGGATATGCTGCCACACACATCATTTATTCTAAAGGCAAGTAAGCTCCAACTCACAGTTTCGAAATTTATAGGATCCATCTCCTTGAGCTTTTTCATGCGGCCTTTGCTGTCAGGATCGAAGACACTCCCAATGAAGTTATAAACCTCAGCAAAATCAGGAAGACCTGCAAAGCAACCATTATAACAGTGTCCACCATAAAATGAAAACTCAGAAATAGTCCCTCAATTGTTCAGATAATTACCATGCATTGAGGGAGCTTGTTTCGCCACTCTTAAACCCTTAGAATCTGATAGTGTTCTGCTTGAGCTTCCGATACCAGATGCTGAAGGACTAGTTTCACTTATCATGTCATTCGATCCAATAACAACTGAAACAATAATATTGTAAGCAGCATTTAGCTTATGAAACTTCAGCAGATAGAGTAACTCGACTACCAAAGCAAAATACAAAAATGAGTACAGATGAGAACGCATGCCTTCTGCTCCACAAAGAGTATCAAGTTCAAGTTCATCTTCTGGTGGAATAACCCCACTTACGGCTATGTTTAGCAATGCAGAGGTATCATCATCCCATGAAGTATATCCAGGCAGGTTATTTATTTGAGTAGGAAAGGACATGGAAACGTGTAGCGACATTTGAGCTGCAGATTTGAGTTGAACTCAGATTGATTAACTGTTACTCCATCTGTCCACCGAAAGTAATATCTATTACAATAGTTATAGAACTAACCATTCTTCGATGCCTTTTGAGGATATGGATGAGCAGCTTTGCGCTTAGGCCTAGGGGGTGGCACATGTGCTAAAGTCCCATTTTTCTGGACCTTTAGGAAGTATTTTTGGGCATGGCTCCTGATCTGCAGTAAATCAAACAGGCACAGGAAGATTGAGTGGAAAAGTGTGCCAAGGTTGTATATTATACCAAAAATCCAAAGAGGCTGATCTCAAACCTGAATGACTGTCTTTGAACCAACAAAATCTTCTATCTTTTTCCAGTCACGATCAAACCTAAGGACACAAGGAAATTGTAAGCAACAAAGTAAGATTCTTTTCAGAAAAAGAGAGAGAAGCCTTTCACACACAAAAGAGCAATGTAACATTTGGAAGTAACGAACCATTACCAAAATCTGATTTGTAGTTTAGGACTTATTGGAAATTGGTTTCATGCATAGCTCTAAAAGCTGACTTGTATGAAGCTTTCTCAGTTCTCATGTTGAATAATTTCAATAAGAAAGATACGACTTCGGCAAAATCCCACTTTTTATGCAGAAACCAGATGCCAAGTCCTCGATTGAATCATTTTGGCAACCTAAAATAAGCTAAAGCTAAACTTCGGGTTTATGAGAAAAAACATTCATCAGCTATTAATATAAATTCTGGTCTATCTAATATACAATCTAACCTAACCAATAAAAAAAAGACATTGTTGCTTCTGCAGAATCCAGTTACATAGGCAAAAACTCCATATGATCTACCACATAACAAAACTTCGATCTGATAAAAGTTTATCACTTTATCAACCTTAACATAACATTTTAACCGAAGAACCAACTTCACGGATCAGGTAAATTAAGTAGAAATTAAGCGAAATTACGCAAAATTCAGCTAAAATTAGAGCTTCCAGAAACACACAGAAACAGTAAACCAAATTGCTGGTGGAAGAAAGTAAAATTACAATTGAAGAGCTTCGAGAAACTTATCGTGTTCTCCTTCAGTCCAACTCTCTCTAGACTTGGTGATTGTATAAGCTTTCCTCACCTTCTTCTCCGGTGCTTCCCCAGCTTCCGTCGTTTCCATCGTCGTCTCTGTAGCATCTGTAGAAGTTTCCGACGGTAGTACTTCGACGACCACCGGATTGCTTGAAGTCATATCGTCTTTTTTTATTCAAGATAGCGATCTTCTAGAGAGAGAGAGAGTGAAGAGAGAAGGGGTTAGAGAGAGAAATGACGACGATATCCACATGGCGGGCAAGCAGTTGGTGTCAAATATGTGGAGACGCTTCACTTGCAATTTCAGGCCATCCATTTTTTCTCCTTTTTCTTTTTATATTTCTTAAATGTTATAATCAATGTACCTAATCGGTTTAGACATACCGGTGTATTTTAACACGACAAATCCGGTCCGGTTCGGGACTTGTAAAAATAGCCTTTCAAATCCAATCCATTTAATTTACATGAAAACAAAAAATAGAAAACCAGAAAAACTGAGCCACACTGATGATGATGATGATTCCAACCGTTGGCGAGGAATGAGAGACTTTGTCATCGTCTTTAGCTCCTCCTCCGCCATAACTAATCCTCACCATCACCACCGTCGCTGTTACGCCACCGCACCAGAACCCAACCGAAAAGCTAAATCCAATTCTTCTTTCACCAAGCTACTCCCGTCACTACCTCAGCAACACTCACCTTCTCCTGCTCCAGTTTCCGCGAGTCATTCTCTCTCTAATCACTTCTCTAAGGTCGTAAGATGGATTCCAGATGGCTCGTTGGAGTATTACGCTGATTTCGCCTCGAAGCTCGCTGAGGATGGCCGAATTGAGGACGTCGCTCTCATCGCCGAGACCTTGGCTGCAGAGTCCGGAGCTAATGTGGCACGTTTCGCTTCCATGGTTGATTATGATCTCTTATCGAAAGGGATTTCGTCGAATCTTCGACAAGGTAAGATTGAGAGCGTTGTTTACACTTTGAAGAGGATTGAGAAGGTAGGGATTGCTCCATTGGACCTTGTCGATGATTCGTCTGTGAAATTAATGAGGAAACAGTTTCGTGCAATGGCTAACTCTTTGCAAGTGGAGAAAGCTATTGACTTAATGGAGATACTTGCTGGTAATACTATATCAGTTCTTGCTCTTACACTCTGTGCTATTAAACCTCCCAGACCTTGAACCTCTTGACTTGAGCGGCTGCTTCTTATTTCAGGTCTCGGATTCAAAATCAAAGAGCTGGTGGATCCTTTTGATGTTGTAAAGAGTTGTGTTGACATTTCCAATCCTCAATTAGCTATTAGGTAATGGTTTTTCAAATTCAGAAAGTAACCACAAGAATGCTGAATATAGAGTGTGCTACTAACGATTTGATGAACATGGAATGCAGATACGCATGTCTTTTGCCGCATACAGAGATATTGCTTTGTAGAATTATTCATGGTTTCGGAAAGAAAGGAGATATGGTCTCTGTTATGACAGCATATGAAGCCTGTAAACAGATTCTGGATACTCCTAACATGTATATATGCCGCACCATGATAGATGTTTGTGGCCTGTGTGGTGATTACGTTAAATCGAGGTACATATATGAGGTAATTCCCTGATTATACTGAATGTTTTGCATAAGTATCCTTTACGCTCGATTTTGTCTGCCATCCGGCATTGAGATTTGTAGTTAACTCTGAATCTTGTGGCAGGATCTTCTCAAAGAAAAAATTAAGCCAAACATTTATGTTATGAACAGCCTAATGAATGTTAATTCCCATGATCTTGGGTACACACTAAAAATATACAAGAATATGCAGGTATGTTCTTCTAATTATCTCTTGATACACGTAAATTTAAGATATGGCTAAGTGAACTGTCTAGATAGTATATCGAATTGTGAAGTGCTATTTTGATGTTGTTAATCTACCCTAAAAGTTTCAGATTTATGAGTGGGTATTGATTGACCTTGAAACTCTACCTGTCATGTGCAGAAACTTGATGTTACAGCTGACATGACATCCTACAACATACTACTGAAAACATGTTGCCTGGCTGGACGGGTTGATCTTGCCCAGGACATATACAAAGAAGCAAAGCGAATGGAATCTTCCGGACTTTTGAAGTTGGATGCCTTTACATATTGTACTATTATAAAGGTACAATATCAGTATTTTTGGAGAACTAAGTTTATCATTAGTTTTTGCTTTTATATCCCTAAGTCTCTGAATAATGCCTTAAGATCAGGTTTTTGCAGATGCAAAGATGTGGAAATGGGCACTCAAAGTCAAAGATGATATGAAATCTGTTGGTGTAACCCCAAATACTCATACATGGTCGTCATTAATTAGCGCCTGTGCCAATGCAGGTTTAGTAGAGCAGGCAAACCACCTATTTGAAGAAATGCTTGCATCTGGTTGTGAGCCTAATTCTCAATGTTTCAACATCCTACTGCATGCTTGCGTTGAAGCTTGCCAGTATGACCGAGCTTTTCGTCTTTTTCAATCTTGGAAGGGAAGCTCAGTTAAGGAAGCGTTATATGCAGATGATAGTAAAGGTGGCATTTCCAGCCAAAATAGATTGAAAAATCATGGTCCTGGGTCTTTGGTGAATAGCAATTCTAATTCACCTTATATCCAAGCTTCAAATAGATTTTGCTTCAAGCCAACAACTGCTACATATAATATACTCTTGAAAGCCTGTGGTACCGATTACTATCGAGGAAAAGAATTAATGGATGAGATGAAAAGCCTAGGTCTTGCACCAAATCAAATAACATGGTCGACTTTGATCGATATGTGTGGAGGTTCAGGCGATGTAGAAGGTGCGGTACGGGTGAGTTAACTTTTCTCTTGACTTTTTGAAATTATTTATTCAAATCTCGTTCCTAAAACAAAGAAATAGCATTAAGGTGATCATACTTCTCCAGCTTCTGTTTATAAGCTTCCATATGCATTTATAGTATCATTTATGGGATTAACGCACTATGTGATAAGTTCCCTGATAGACATTCTTTTTCCAGCACAGATTTTGAGAACTATGCATTCGGCTGGAACCAGACCTGATGTTGTTGCCTACACAACAGCAATCAAGGTATTAATCTCTCTCTTAGTGGTGCCAACATTTCTGCTTTGTTCTTAATTATTGCTCAACTCAGAGGTTTGAAAGTACAATCCTTATTATCTTGCAGATCTGTGCGGAAAATAAAAGTTTGAAGTTGGCATTTTCTTTGTTTGAGGAGATGAGGAGATATCAGATCAAGCCAAACTGGGTAATTCTCTTGCTCGAATTGGCTTTGTTTCTCTTTGTCCCTTTCAGCTACTAACTTCCTCCATATATGAAGTTCCCTTTAATGCTGTAAACTTTAACCCTCAATCAGTGCTATGTACAAAATTTTGCATATAAAGTCCTGAAGCTATTATTAGACTACTCTAAATTGACGGAATGCATTGCTAAGACATGGAAGCCGTTTCTCAATTTATTTCAGCATTTCTCAGTCCAGAAAGTTGTTTCTCAGGTCACTTATAATACACTTCTTAAAGCACGAAGCAAATATGGTTCTTTACTTGAAGTGCGGCAATGCTTGGCCATATATCAGGACATGCGAAAAGCAGGGTAAGAACAATTTACTGTTATGGTCTACTTTTATTTCTCTTCTTGATGGTTCCACATCTTCAGACAAGTGAGGATGCATTTCTTTTTACTCACAAACAACACCACAACACTCCAGGTACAAACCGAACGATCACTTTCTCAAGGAACTTATTGAAGAGTGGTGCGAAGGAGTCATACAGGAAAACGGTCTGAGCCAAGAAGTAAGCGACCAAGAAGGAGATGCAGGGAGACCTGTAAGCCTACTCATTGAAAAAGTAGCTACACACATGCAAGAGAGAACAGCCGGAAACCTTGCAATTGACCTTCAAGGACTTACCAAGGTAAGTTAATGGAGACAATGAAGTATTTTGTGCGCTTGTAATCCTATCAATTCAACTCCTTAAGCAATATGCCCGTGTCAAACTTTTGCATCCATTTACAGATTGAGGCTCGACTTGTTGTTCTAGCAGTTTTGCGAATGATCAAGGAAGACTATATGCGTGGTAAGATTCGAACAATACCATTCTCTCTCTTGCATTACCTTTTTTGAATCGGTAAACATTTCAAACGGGAACAGCATACAAGCAGCTTAGGTTAGGACTAAAATCACATGTGGATTAGGTTTGTGCCAATAGAGACTAAAAAGCACACTTGTAACTAACTGAATCTCCCTTTGCAGGTGATGTTGTAATAGATGATGTGTTGATTATCCTAGGAACCGGTGAAGCAAATTCCGATTCAGGAAAACAAGAGATTACTGTGAAAGAAGCGCTAGTGAAGCTTCTACAAGATGAATTGTCTCTCGTGGTTCTTCCTGCTGGACCAAAAAATATCAAACAGGATGCACACTGTGTGGATGATGCAAAACAAGATACAGTGCATACGCTAGAGACCACTACGTCACTTGTCAGTATATCCTCAACAAGGAGACCTGCGATTCTGGAGAGGTTGATGGTGACAAAGGCGTCTCTGTATAAGTGGTTGCAGCGCAAAAAGTAGCTGCTTCCGACTAGTACTTACTAATCAATCATCTTTGTATTTTATGCTAATTCAAAGTAAATTTCAAACTAAATTGCCGAAAAGAATAAGGAAAGATTGCATATAATCTCAATGCGCATACAGTATTGTGTACCTTCTAAATAAACAAAAGAGCTCTTTTTCCCTTTGTATCTAAAGGTTAATCAGCTACCTTCCCAGTTCTGTGTAGATTCAAACCATAAATTCAAACCAAATTTCAACCATTGCAACCATTCACATGCTAGGAAACAAGCAATTACATTATCAGAAACTCGAAATCTGTAGCGTGCACTTGTTGGTGTCTCTAATTGAACAGGAAGACAGCGACCTGATGATCAGAGCCAATCCTGCTGCTGCAGTTTCAGGGGCAAGTAAACCTCTGATAAATACTGAAAACCAAAAGAGCTCAACGCCTGAATCTCAGCCTTCTGCTTTGTTTTCACCATCAGGTTAAGTTCTTCAACCCACCCGGGGTTTTTCTTCACGAAATCCTCCTCTAGCATATCCTTCCCGGTCTTAATATCCTGCTCAGTCATTGGCAACCTACACTGTTCAGGTATCTTATACTTGTCCAAATCACTTGGCCTGATTCCAAGCCACTTAATATCAGGTGTAGTCAAGTTTGCACTATCATAAGACATATTCTTCGACCCACATCCGTATACTGACAAGATCTTCAACCCGTAAGGATCACTATCCACCAAGGCAAGTACCGGAAGCTTTAGCTCCATTTTCATTTTCCTCAAGAACAGCCTTGTAGCTACATCAGGCTGGCCTTTTGCAGTCACGATGATACAAGGGAACCGGTTATAGAATCTGTCTTCAGCTAACCTCATATAAGCTGCATCTTTTTCAACTAAGAGTATGAACATAGCATCACTCTGCATATCTCCAACCCGGTCAATGTTTGGTGGAATGGCTTTCCCACCCATCCCCATCTTTGTGCAATCTATCATATCTCCATTGTCACTGAATATGAGCCTACCCACCACCACTCCTTTCTCTGCTGCAATTACATTGAGGCTTGACCTTGTACAGCCGAGCATACACGAGACATCATCCAACACAGCATCACTCTGTGTCTGGTCCTGAAATTCAGTAAGATTGCAAATTGGTTCAAAAACCTTCCAAAATCGAAACTTCTTTGCTCAACTACACAGATTCAATGCTAGAACTTTCGATTCGGGTTTACAAGAGCTGGATCTAAAACAGTGACTATCATTCTCTATTCAAAGAGAACAAAGTATCATCTCAAGTAAAATTGAAAGCAAGAAGAACCTACCTGGAAAAGCTTAACGTCGGTGTAGAAGAGATCACGCTTGGTAACGTGAATGTTCCTGAGGCAGAGTTGGTGGATAAGGGCGAGAATACGAGTGGTGATGGTGGTTTTCCTGACAGAAGAAACGGAGGCAAAGGGGCGAAGGGTGGATTTGTCTTTTAACACAATACGGTCGAGCTCCGGTACATACAGTTGATTCGAGGCGGCGCGTGAAGGAACACTGAAGGAAAAGCCATCGCCGGCGAGAATTGAACGGGCGATCTGGACGATGACTGTCTCTATCTCTGTCTGCACGGAGGAGAGTGAGAGATCTGCGACTTCACGACAGGAAGATGAGAGAGAGAGGTCCGCTAGGGTTAGTGGTTTCGATGAAGAGGAGGAGGCACCGCCAGCTCCGGCGGCGGCTTTGATAGAAGAGGAAATATAGGATTTGAGAAGCTCCGTGATAACGTCGTCTGATTCCAGAATGCTTTTGAAAGGAAGTTCCTCCGCCTCGTCATCTTTTGATCGCTTTCGCTTCTTCTTATCCGCCATCTGTAGATAGCGACGGAGATGCGGCGGTTGAGAGAGTTCTGGTACTAACAATGGCGGGAAAATTCACTCTTTT
Source organism: Arabidopsis arenosa (assembly GCA_905216605.1). NCBI lineage: Eukaryota > Viridiplantae > Streptophyta > Magnoliopsida > Brassicales > Brassicaceae > Arabidopsis > Arabidopsis arenosa. The sequence goes on along the minus strand of LR999456.1, from coordinate 677,196 downwards.
AGGTCAACGTATCTCGTCAATGTCATTTCTAGGGCAAACTAAGGGATAGAATTACATGTAAGTTAATTTAGTTAATTAATTACATTTTGGGCAAGATGTCGATATGTCCGAGTGGTTAAGGAGATAGACTTGAAATCTATTGGGCTTCGCCCGCGCAGGTTCGAACCCTGCTGTCGACGAATATTTTAAATATTTTTTATTGGGTTAAAAGCTTTTCTTACGGCCCATATGTTAAGCCCAATATTAAACTACATCTATAAAATCTTTAAACGCTTGTCTCTTCCGCCAAAATCTAATCAACGGTCCAGATGAGTTTACCACTTGACGTTTTCCTTACCCACCATTCCACGTGTCAGTTCAAAAAGATCTCAGATCTGCCACTAGCCTCCTGAACGACTGTTTTTGATATATCGTCCACCTCAGCAATCCTCGCCAATATATGATGTGGAAATATCCGATCTGATGTGGAAATTCTCGAACGTTCGGGACCTCTAGTTTTGTCCACGTCAGAAATTACGATTTTTTTATTTCTTTTTTTTTTGCCCGAGACAAATCTTTCTTTTTTTTTTTTTTTTTTTTTTTTTGGTCATGAGACAAATCTTTCTAATATCTATCTTTCTCCGGAAAAATAAAAATCGGTGGCTTATGGTCGTCTCCGATTTCCACTCTCTGGGAGACAGAAAAACCTCATAATCACAAAAATTGTTCACTGTGTTTATCTTCTTTCTACAACTCTAAGAAGCTTCGATTCTTAATTCTGTTTATCGATTTGAATTCCTTGTTTCTTTTTCCCAACCGTTAGCTAATTGTGCTAGATCCATTTTTCTGGTGATTGATGCAACTTTTGGAGCTCGATTCTTCGTTATAGGATTTGATTATTGTAAGATCAGTACTCTCTTGGAATTCTGATGGTTTTGTTTGGTTTATTTGTTTTGTTGTAATTAGTCGAGATTCGGTTTTTAAGTTTTTGATGATTCTTCAAAAAGTTACTTGATTGGGTTGGTTATTTGAAAATTAGTGGTCTTGAACTCTTTGTTCTATTAATCTGAGATATGGTTCGAGTCTAACTCCTTTAGCTATTGCAATCATCGAAATTAGGGTTTATGGCTGTGTTTTGAGTTGAAAAGTGGTTTGATATTTCGATCATTTGAATTCAGCGAAGCAGAGTTGGTGTGATGAATGTTAACGAGGAGGGGGAGGGTTCACGTTACCCAATCACTGATCGAAAAAACGGAGAGACGAAATTCGATAGGGTTGAGAGTCGGACAGAGAAGCATAGTGAAGAAGAGAAAGTCAATGGAATCACTATGGATGTGAGAAATGGGAGTTCTGGGGCTGGGCAAGGCTCAGGTGGACTTCAAATTCCGTTGTCGCAACAAACAGCGGCAACTGTCTGTTGGGAAAGGTTTCTTCATGTGCGAACAATTAGAGTTCTGCTTGTGGAAAATGATGACTGCACTCGTTATATTGTTACTGCACTTCTTCGCAATTGTAGCTATGAAGGTCAGTTTTGAAGCCTAGAACTCAGTCCGATCTATAATCTATAGCACATACCTGTACCAGTTTCATTTTTTTGTGTTTCCCTCGTGCATTCATTGATCGATAATGAAGAGCAACTTTTTTTTTGCCATGGGTTTTGTTGGTTGATTGATTATTAACTCTGTCATGGCAGTTGTTGAGGCTTCAAATGGGATACAAGCTTGGAAGGTGTTAGAAGATCTAAACAATCATATTGATATTGTGCTAACAGAGGTGATCATGCCTTACTTATCTGGTATCGGTCTCTTGAGCAAGATTTTGAGCCACAAATCTCGTCGGAACATCCCTGTCATCAGTGAGTTCTTTGTCCTTAGTCATAGTTCTTTTTCCCTGGTCGTTGTACATAACATTGAGCTCTTTCTTTTGAAGTTACACAATTTGTTGAGTCTTCTCTAGCTTATGTTGGAAGTAGATGCTTTTAACTACATTCCCCTGTGAGATTTGTGTTGCAGTGATGTCATCTCATGACTCAATGGGGCTGGTCTTTAAGTGCTTATCGAAAGGAGCAGTTGACTTTCTTGTTAAGCCAATAAGAAAAAACGAGCTTAAGATCCTTTGGCAGCATGTTTGGAGAAGATGCCAAAGTGTATGTCCTTGCTCATATATGATTAGTCTGAAAAACTGTTGGTCTTTGTTTTTATCCATTTGATGTACAACTGGTGATAAGTAGTAAACTAGAAAGTCATGGTCTAATTGTGGATTAGTATCTACTTTTTGGTTTCTCATGGTTTTCCATGTTTCTTGTTCACAGTCAAGCGGTAGTGGAAGTGAGAGCGGAACGCATCAAACTCAAAAGTCTGTGAAATCAAAGAGTATTAGAAAATCTGATCACGATTCGGGAAGCAGTGGTGAGAATGAAAATGGGAGCATTGGCCTGAATGCTAGTGATGGAAGTAGCGATGGGAGTGGCGCTCAGGTAAGACGAATGTGCAATACCGATAATCTAAATATACATCTCATAAGTTACCCTTTTAAAAATTTCTTCACCATAAATGGTAGGGGTCGGATGATCGAACTTCGCATGTGCACTCAGATGCTTATAAATGGTGGAAGCGCTTAACTAACCAATTGTAGAACTCAATTGATGTTTAACTTAGATCTTTTCAGTGATAAACTGGGTGAAAGTTTCTAGTTCATTCTGAAGTTTTATTTTGTACATGGTTTATGTCCAAAACCTAGATTGATTTTGATATACTCCTTTTTATTCAGAGCTCTTGGACGAAAAAAGCTGTGGAGGTTGATGACAGTCCACGAGCGGTATCTCTATGGGATCGAGTCGATAGCACTTGCGCCCAAGTGGTACATTCTAACCCTGAGTTCCCAAGTAATCAGTTGGTTGCACCACCTGCTGAGAAGGAGACTCAAGAACAGGATGATAAATTTGGTAATGAAAGGAAACTGTGATCTCCTAGTTTCTTCCATACTTTTCTCTATACTGAAACTTAAAAACATGATATTGAATGTTTTTTCTTCAATTTTGCAGAAGATGTCACAATGGGTAGAGACTTGGAGATTAGCATTCGTAGAAATTGTGATCTGGCGCTGGAGCCAAAAGATGAACCCCTATCTAAAACTACTGGCATTATGAGACAGGGTAATTCATTTGAAAAGAGCTCTAGTAAATGGAAAATGAAAGTTGGAAAAGGACCAGTGGACCTCAGCAGCGAAAGTCCTTCAAGTAAACAAATGCATGAAGATGGAGGCTCGGGTTTTAAAGCCATGTCTAGCCACCTTCAAGATAACAGAGAACCCGAGGCGCTTAACACTCACTTGAAAACTTTAGATACAAATGAAACTTCTGTCAAAAATTCCGAAGAGCTAATTCACATGGAACATAGTTCAAAGAGGCATAGAGGAACTAAAGATGATGGGACACTAGTTAGGGATGACCGGAATGTGCTGAGGCGTTCAGAGGGCTCAGCTTTTTCAAGGTACTTTCTTAGAATCAAAGGTCTGCTTTTTCTTCCGTATACAACCTTTTGAATGCCTTATTGAAGAAGTATGGGATTGATTGTTGGACTTGTGCAGGTATAATCCAGCCTCAAATGCCAATAAGCTTTCTGGCGGGAACTTAGGAAGCAATTCGCTTCATGATAATAATAGCCAGGATCTTATAAAAAAGACTGAAGCTGCATGTGATTGTCACTCAAACATGAATGAGAGTCTCCCCAATAATCACCGCTCACATGTCGGTAGCAATAACTTTGATATGAGTTCCACGACTGAGAACAATGCTTTCACAAAACCAGGAGCTCCAAAAGTAAGTTCAGCAGGATCTTCATCAGTCAAGCATTCATCGTTTCAGCCTTTACCATGTGATCATCATAATAATCATGCCTCCTATAATCTTGTCCATGTCGCTGAGAGGAAGCTACCGCCACAATGTGGATCCTCAAATGTGTACAACGAAACGATTGAAGGTAACAACAACACAGTGAATTACAGTGTGAATGGTAGTGTATCAGGTAGTGGTCATGGGAGCAATGGGCCATATGGAAGCAGCAATGGTATGAATACTGGAGGAATGAATATGGGAAGTGATAACGGTGCTGGCAAAAATGGAAATGGTGATGGTAGTGGAAGCGGAAGCGGAAGTGGTAGCGGAAACTTGGCGGATGAAAATAAGATCTCTCAAAGGGAAGCTGCTTTGACAAAGTTCCGTCAGAAGAGAAAAGAAAGGTGCTTCAGAAAGAAGGTAAATTCTTGATCAAACCTCTGATTGTTTCAATATTACAATATTCTAGTGTCTTTTTACGAAGAAAGAAAAAAAGTACAGTATTCATGTAAATTGTGAAAGCAAATGCAAACCGCAAATGGAACCTTTTCTTCGATTTGTGTTATGCATTTGGTATTACAGTTTACAAGGAAAAATGTGGTTCAACATACTAATTTTAACATGTAAACAGAAACGCAAACACTGATAAATTATCAAGGTCTCAATAGCTTATATGCATGCATACATATGCGTTTTGGCTTCCACGACGGTTACAACTCTAGAACCGATATAAATCCATGGTTGAACAAAAACAGTATTTGAAATTTTGTTAAATGTGTCCGAACGTTTAATGATGATTTGGTTTTTGTTTATAAAAAATGTTTCTCTTCTTCTCAGGTACGATACCAAAGCCGGAAAAAACTAGCGGAACAACGACCTCGTGTCCGTGGCCAATTCGTCCGTAAAATAGCCGCTGCAACGGATGATAACGACATAAAAAACATTGAGGATAGCTAACGGAAAATCTACAAAACCAACTCTATCTCAGCCCAAATACATGAGTAATGTGCTCATCATCTATCTTATCTATCTATCACATGTTTAACATTTCCCCTTCAAAGTCTGATTCTTTGATAATACCACTATTCACGAAACGAAGACACTAGGACATTTGATTGTTTGTTATTATCGTTGTCTGGTCTGGTTTATGAATTTAGGAGGAAGGGTTTGGTTTCATGAGTACAACCACCAGGATATACAGTGAAAGCTTTGTAGATGTTGTAAACTTGTAAAACAATAACCCCTTGTTTGTATATTTTTGTATAAGCTTGCTTTTGGAGCCGAGCACAATACGGTGTCGTATTTGTATCAACATTATCTCTCTTTCAATATCATTAGAGCTTATTATCCGTAAATAGAGATTTTACTAGAATAAAACTGTTAGTTTCATTAGTTAAAAATATTCTCTCGTTTTTTAAACCCAATTTAAAAAGAAATAATCTCTTATGTTCTGTTCAAATGATTGGAAACTATCATGCTGACCACGATTGTTGCTTATTTAAGTTTTTTTTTTGTCAACTTGGTTAAAATATATTGATAAAGGTTGGAATACAACGAAGACTTGAGGAAAGTCCACACCTATACAAAAGCCAGAAAGTTAACTAAACTAATCCAACCAAACAAAAGACCCAGGAAACATAACCTCAAAGGCCTTTACAAAAGAATGTCGCTCACTAAGAGCTGGAACCCAAAAAATTGACATTCACATAGAGGAAATAACTCTCTCACTGGAGAAGAAACCATTTAACCAGAAGGGGAAACCCCTAGCCACATATGAGTGAAGCCTGCAATCCTCCGTAACACTTCTTGCAATGAGACTAGCTCCTCTATTTGCTGTCCCCAATTCATAAACCACACGCCAATCACACAACAACTTTAGAACAGATAAGAGCTCAAGAGAATGAAACCTGAAAGAGGGCCAAGCTTTTGGTCTGTTTACTGCCCCAACAAGCACTCCATCTTCCACCGCAAACACTACCTTATTCAATTTGTGACTCCTCATGCTTTCAACAGCCCATACCAAACTGATTAAGCTAGCCTCCTGAGCAGTCGGAATATTTGAAAAGGCTCTCCGGCTGTGCAACAAAACCTCACCAGTTACATCTCTGACTACCCAAGCTCCACCAGCAAGTAGATTTCTTCTTGACCATGAGCTGCCCACATTACACTTTAGCCATCCCTCAGGAGGAGGAGACCAAGGTACCACACAAGTTTCAGAAACTTCAGACACGGAGGGAGATAGAATCGGGTCTGAAACCTGAGAAAGTTCCTGATCCACTACTTGTGCCGCAAACCACCCATTGACATCCTCTTTTATTTTTTCCACAGTATCTAAAGGAGAGAAAGTTTTTCCTTGAAAGAGGAAACAACATCTGTTCTTCCAAATTCTCCAAAGAATCCAAGGAAAGCTTTTTCTGATCTCCTTAGGCCAACATAGATTATCTCTATTGATCAAAAAATGGTGAATGAGAGCAAAGACAGAAGAATTCTCAAAACCTCCAGAAGGGGCAGGAAAGGAGGATAGAGCCCACACTTGTCTAGGAAGGGAGCAAGAGAAAAGCACATGACAGATTGACTCTCCATCCAAACCACAAACCTGACATCTTCCATCCAAGCGCATACCTCTACGAGACAGAAGGTCCCCGACAGGTAAGGCACCACTTAGCAATTTCCACAGGAAAACCTTAATTTTGGGTTCAGTTTGCAGTTTCCACACCTGTTCTTTTAAAAAGTTGATGGAAGGTTGCTCTGTAGCAGCTCGAATCAGAGGCTCCTTTGCGATCTGGGATTGCTTATTTAAGTTCTCTTTCAATATTTACAACTCAAGAAATTTATTCAATCAAATAAACCTCTTTTTTGATTGTTGCTGAAAAGAAAATAAATTTTCATGGGGTAGTTAGTTGATATTTGTTTGTCTTTTTTTCTTTGACATTAATTTTAATTTGATTTGTCAAAGTCAAACCTGTTACACATTAATTTGCATCACAAAAATTAATTTATTTTTTAAATTGATATTTTATGATAAAAAGAAAAATCGAAAAATCCAGCGATTGGAGCCGAGATTGGCTTGGCGTGCTCTTTTCTACATTTCAAAGTTCTCTCAGCTTCTCTCTCTCTCTCTCTCGCTTTCGAGATCATCGAACACAATCAAAACGAAGAATCACTTGAAGAGGAAGAAGAAGAAGAAGATCGAGAAGCTTAATGGGTTGGATCCCGTGTTCTGGGAAATCGAGCGGGAGGACTAAGACAAGGAGGAACGGTGACCAAAAACTCAACAGGAAGTCTTCTGATTGTTCTGTCTCTACTTCAGGTAATTGCTCTTTAGAGTCTTTCTCAATTTCCATCCTTTGATTCTGTTTTGAGGCTTCTCTAACCAAAATTTCGAAATTTGTAAGCTTTCTGATTCATGTGAGCCATCGTTTGCTAATGCTGATTAGGGTTTTTGACTTTTTGTTTAAAGATTGCTTTTTGTTTAAAGATTGCTTTTAGTAGTATATTTTGACCTAAATGATGTGTTATTTGCATGTCTCTTTCCGGTTAATTGTTACTTCAGAGATATTGTTCTCCAGTGGAAGTTGTGGATTAATCTAATTCTGATTCATATTAATTGATTGATATCTGAAATCCAAATCTTTGATTTGTTGATCTTGAGACACTTCTGCTCAGCTTGTGCTGATTAATTATTTATTTTTTTGTAGAGAAATCTAAGGCCAAGTCGTCCTTGAGTGAATCCAAAAGTAAAGGCTCTGATCACATTGTGGCACAAACTTTTACATTCTCTGAGTTAGCTACTGCCACTAGAAACTTCAGAAAAGAATGTCTTATTGGAGAAGGAGGATTTGGTAGAGTTTACAAAGGATATTTAGCCAGCACTAGCCAGGTTCCTTCCTTTTTTCTTTTTGCTTGCTTCTCTGGTTTTAACCTTTTGAATGTTATTGGTAGTGAAAGCTCACTGACATTATTCTTCCTTTGTAGACAGCGGCTATCAAGCAACTTGATCATAATGGTTTACAAGGAAACAGGGAGTTCCTCGTCGAAGTTCTCATGTTGAGTCTTCTTCATCACCCGAATCTTGTTAACTTAATAGGATATTGTGCTGATGGAGATCAAAGGCTTCTAGTGTACGAGTACATGCCTTTAGGTTCACTTGAAGATCATTTGCACGGTATGCGCTTCTAAGATCACACGTCTATGAATAATTTTCTATTATCAAATAATGTAGAGGAAAAGTCTTTGAATTTCAATCGAGTGATGCATTTTTTTCCAGATATTTCACCTGGTAAGCAGCCACTTGACTGGAACACCAGAATGAAAATAGCTGCAGGTGCTGCAAAAGGATTGGAGTATCTGCATGACAAGACCATGCCTCCAGTGATCTATCGAGATTTGAAATGCTCCAATATTTTGCTCGACGATGATTACTTTCCAAAGCTATCCGACTTCGGGTTGGCTAAACTTGGCCCAGTGGGTGACAAGTCTCATGTGTCGACTCGGGTTATGGGAACATACGGATACTGTGCTCCCGAGTATGCAATGACAGGCCAACTAACACTCAAATCAGACGTTTATAGCTTCGGTGTTGTTCTGTTGGAGATTATAACCGGTAGGAAAGCAATAGACAGTTCAAGATCCACTGGAGAACAGAATCTAGTCGCATGGGTAAGAAAAAATATAATTGGGAACTAGCTTTGTTTTCTCTGTAGATTCTTCCTTCTAATTGTGTTCTTTGAAATGCTCTATTTCAGGCAAGGCCTTTGTTTAAAGACAGGAGGAAATTCTCTCAAATGGCTGATCCAATGCTTCAAAGTCAATACCCTCCACGAGGGTTGTACCAAGCACTCGCTGTAGCAGCGATGTGCGTGCAAGAGCAGCCAAATCTTAGACCTCTCATTGCTGACGTGGTCACTGCACTTTCTTACCTCGCCTCCCAAAAGTTCGATCCTCTGGCTCAGCCAGTCCAAGGCTCCCTTTTCGCTCCCGGGACTCCACCTAGATCAAAGAGGGTCTGAAGATAATCCTGAGAACCGCAATGCTGTGTAAGTTATTTAGCTTAAACCCATATATACCGGGCTGTCTTTCTTGAGGAGGAAAGGTGGATGATTTTCAGACTAAGTGTGGAAAGTATGGCTTAAGAGCTGCTTGTAAATATGTGTAAGAAGAGATAGATTCATATAGAGTCCGGTTTATAATGTTGTTATAGGTAATGTTGTTTGATGTAATGTTTATTGAGCACTTGCTTTGAAATGTGACAGTTTCTCATTATTGTATTGAGGATGTCTGTTTTGATTCCAAAGTTATTGTATAACTATTAAAATACTATAGTTTTCAAAACCTTTAATGTTTGAGATTTTGATTGTATTCCTTAGGCCTGGGCACAAATATGGATCCACATAGAACCGAACCGAAATTGATGGGTATGGTTCGGTTCCGGTTCTAGTGAAAATATCGATTGGATCTTGAATCAAATAACCATGGGTATCGGTTCGGTTCGGGTAGGAACCGATATCCATTCGGGTACCCAAAAAATATAGTCCTAACCTATATTTATAGAACCCAAAGTCTCAAACCCATCTAAACATAAACCTAACTACCCAAGCTTAACAACCTACCATATATCTCTCTTAGCCTCTTATATATTTCTTTGAAACGTAAAGAGAAACCCTAGTTTGTTCTCTCTTTCTCAAAGAAGGAGACGCCGCAGACAACAACTCTCTCTTTCGAATCATTGCAAATCGAAGACAAACCTTCTTTTGGTGTCTTTAAAACTTGTGTTTTGTGGTATTTTTTGAAACTTTGGGTGTCTTTTGACTTAATACTTTCCAAGTTTCAACTATTTTTTGAATTTGTAATGGTATGATGACTAATATGTGATCTTGCATTGCATACTTGCATAATTGCATTTGAATTTTGCATTATAATTCTATTGTTTTTTCGGTTCCAAAAATATCCGAAACAGTTTGGTTCCTACTCGGTTCCAAAATTTATTATCCGAACCGAACCGAACCGAATAGGAACCGAACCAGAACCGAACCGATATTGATTTGGTTCCAATATGGTTCCTAAATCTCAGAACCAAAATACTTAGAACCGAATGGTTCGGTTCTAGAACCGAACCGAATACCCAAACGCCCAGGCCTAGTATTCCTTATCATATTCCAATGTCAACGATTGATTATTGGTGAACAGTAAAATATAGATCAAGCTGTTGCTGCAAGTAAAGTACACACCTTATTGCATCATCTGGTTCTTATTTCTCATATCCAAAGACACATAGACAGAAAAGTTTATTATAAATTGTTGTATAAATATTAAGACTAAATATAGCAATGATGCAACTATTTTTAGCAATTGCTTCGTTTGAGCAAAATGGAGACATTATTGTCGTGAGAAAGTGTTTCAACCATCTGAAGCAGCTCTTCGAACCATTGTGCATCATCATTAAAGTAACTACCTCCCAACCATACAACCATCATCTCTAGTGTCTTTGCGTTTCTCAGCACCAATTCGGTGAAGGAAGCCACGAGTTTCGACGTTGCATCATTACAACCTAACATCTCATAGATCTCCTTTGAGCTAGGAAACATCTCATATTTTGATCTCCAACATTGATCCGGATATAAACCTTTTAAACGATGCATATCCTGTAGAGCATAAAAAGTTATCCCAAGCAAATTAACACTAGTGGTTTAACAATAATATCAATCCTATATCCCACCCAATAAAAGTGATAGACATGGTTCGAGGAATGTTTCTAGTCAATTATTAGTTTTTGCAAGGAAAGATCAGAGGTTTGTGGTAAAGATACCATTATGTCGTGGCTTTGCTGCATTGTGTGTAATGTTAGCTTCTTTAATCCAGGTGAATTCTGTAGTAACCTTGATATACCAGGGATAACAGATCGAACAAACTCCGTTTTAACAATCAGAGTTTGGACCTTGAGTGTTGGGAAAGGAACACCACGGAGCTCGGCAAGAGATAAAATCTAACAAAAAGATGTAATGACATTAATAATAATTCTACAGAGTCATGGTAAGTTTTTAGGCTTTAGATCAGTATGCAAGAATTGCTTAACAAACCTGAAGAAAGGTTTCCCCAACAGTAAGCCTCTTTACGTTGTGCGATTTTGCTAGCATCTCCAGCACCATGGTTTGATAACGATCAGCAGTCAAGGGACAGAGTCGGCTACTGATAATGTTAAGGTTAGCTTCGATCAAAGAGGAGACATCCACTAAAGTAGATGGTGTACTAGAGTATGTCAGTCTCAAATAATGGATGTGTGGCGCTACAATCGCAATTGGTCCTGTGTCGCAATATTGCCGATTTATATCCAATCTCCTCAGACTGGGTGCTTTACTCAGATCAAGACACTCAAGTAATCTGCATGTATCCAATGTCAAGCTTTCGAGAATTGGACAGCCAGAGAGAATAGTATCAATGGATCCATCTGGAAGTTTACAACGACGCAGTGCCAAGTTCCTTAGGGATTTCCAAGACACTTTGCATGTGGGAGTCATATAAAAAAAGTCTAACGTCACGGTGAGTTGCTTTAAGGAGGAACTGAGATAAAAGGAAACTGGGAAACTGTAAGTCTTGCGGTATTTGAAATCCCTAACGAACACAGACAGATTTTGCACATTGCGGGAGATAGGGAACTCGATCCAGCTATCAATCTCGGGTGCAGTGTTGTGATCCAAGCTCGTAAGAAGGTTGAAACTAGTGATTTTGGGAGCAGTGTAGGAAGTTAGGGTTTGGTTCACCGTTCCGCCGTTGAGTCTACACACATTGATGTCGAGACAAGGTGTGTCGTACCATACATGCCTCCATCGTCTGGATAAGACGGAAGTTCTCATGGCCAAATCGGTGGGAATAAAGGAGAGAATATGGTGGAGGATCTCATCTGGCATAGAGTTGATGAAATCTGCACCGTCGATTGGTTGGACTTTGCGGTGGCTATGGGTCCTACGATGTTGTCTTCGGCCCCGTCTCTCTCGCCTATTCGCCATGATAACGCAGACGTTTTAGGTTTTCTTTTGTTTGCACAACACGTTTCTGTTAAAATACTGCCTTTAATCGACTTCCTTAGAAATTATTGCCTTTTCTGAGACTTTAATCATGTGCTTATATATTAACAGTGTCAATGGTTGATAATTTGATTAACACTTAAAATACAGATCAAGCTGTTGCTGCATCATGTAAAGTACAAATCTTATTTTGCATCATCTGGTTCAAGTACATATCTTATTGCATCGTCTGGTTCTTACTTCATAGTTCATATCCGAAGAAAGGTGGTTTGGTCCGGTACACTATACTTCTTGCTGCTTCCTTACTGCAAGAATATAACCGGAATTAGACTCAGATTTGGCATAGACCATTAACCGAGAAAGTATTCAACAAGTCATTTGGCCATAATAATAAGCCAATAGCTGATGATTAGTCCATGGCCTTTGCGTTCAAAACGTTTTAAGACGCAAAACGCTCGTTGAAGAAAATGAGCTTGTCTCTGAGCCAGATGCTAAACCGACTCGGTTTTCATTCCCAAAACTGAAAACTAACCCAAAGCAATAAACACTCACACCTAGACAATTAGTTACTAAAAGGCATAGCTTCTAAGTTCTATCACCTTTGGATCCATCAAAATCATGTGGTAGTTTCAGTTAATAAAGTATATCCTAATTATATGACTTACCATGAATTTTTTCTTGAAAATCTCCACATTCTCCTTAGGATCGATTTTCGTCTGTGCATAGCCATCAATCTTGTTCATTTCCTGCAAACATAACACCGATCGCTTTAATACGAATCCCTAATGAGGATAAGTGTAATCTTTTCTGACTTAATGGAGATTGCATATATACCTCGATCCATGCCGATAATTTGGGACGTTCTGCAGTAATGTCGCACTTAAATAGTTCATTGAGTACAGTTTGAAACCTTTCAATAAACGGGATATAGGCGATATCAACCTTGAAAAACAAAGAATTCAAACAGTTCATTAAAGACAAACAAAAGGAAAAATAAAGGATCTAAAAAGGGCCAGTGAGGCTTATACCAAGCTTAACTGACCGAGGAAGAATGGCCCGTCATCGAACTTATACAGAGCGTTTTCCAGATAATCTAACACAGGTGCTGCAACAAGAACATGAAATTTCTGGTCATACCTTCTTTGCTTTCACCCCCGAAAAAAGGGCCAAAACTTCGAAGAGTTTAAAGTCTCACCGGTTTCTTTAGAGGGGTCCCCTTTGAGTGACCCATACATGGTTTTAACGAAAGTATCAGTATACTTGAGCAACTCCTCGCCAAACTCTCTTTTTGCATGATCCTAGAGAGGGAAATGAATTGTGGAATCAGAGAATCATGAAGGGAAACAATACCCGGTATGGTATGGTGTTACCTCGGGGTAAAGGGAAGGCCCCTCAAAAGTGTTATCAAGATATTTGATCAAATCCAGACTCTCCCCAATGATTTTTCCATTGTGCTCAAGCGCTGGCACCTGAAAAAGATAACGAGAAGTTTCCACTAAGTTATAACCAAAAGTGAAATGAATTCGTGAGTTATTAATAATAGATAAGCTTTTACTAACCTTGTTCTCTGGATAGACTTTCTCCTTGTACCAAGAAGGCCTATTCCCAAGATCCAAAGGAACAAGTTTAATCTTTTCTTGCAAACCCTACAATCACCAGAAACCAACCAAAACTTGTTTTCAGAATCCAACTACTTAAAAATATAACAGAAAGATAAAAAACAAATTGTTAGCAGAAGAATCAGAATCTTTCATTGCTAATAATATATAGTTTCTTGGAAATCATTAGACATGGAAACGTAAAATTAACAAATTTCAACAAAATAACCAAGCCGGCTACAAAAATCCCTAATATCTAATGTTGTTGAAGGTGAGACTAGTACAAAGGAGAAGCTGAGTTAAACCTTGAAGTTTCTGGTGATCCAAACTCGTTGAGCAAATGGGCAAACGTAGCTTGTGTACAATCTTTGGTAACACAAAAACAATAAGAGGTTTTAAGATACAAGGGTAATCCAATAAAGAACAGAAAAAGCTAAAACCAAAAACATAAGGACGCAAACTGAAGATTAACCTAGTGGTTCCGTCGAACAGAGCAGGTGGATCAGCTGTAGCATCGAGCGGAGCTGGACGATCTTCTACAACACTGTCTCAATAGAATCAACTAATCAAGCCACAAAAAAAACTTAAATTCCCAAAATTCCAATAGCTGATAATCGAGTAAACTTAATGTAAAAACATGAATTTGCGGGAAGTTATAATCCCAAAAATCGATCAAACTCAATAAAAACTCCGAATTTCAGGATAAGAACACAGATCCTTACATAGGAGAAGCCATTGAAGACATGTATCAAGGAGCAAAACTCTTTCAAAGATCTGATTCTGTAAAAAGTAAGGATTTTTTATCACACACTAGGCTAAGAACAGAGAGTGGAAGCGTTTTTCCATACGTTTCTCGAAATTACAGTCATCATCGTACACGTGGCAGTTTTGAGATCTTTGTCGGTAACTCAATTATCTCATAGTGGGCCGTAATTATTTCAATAAGGTATTTAAGCCCATTAGTTTAAATTTTCATCCGAGCCCATTTTATTATTGACATTGTCTTAACCCAGCAAACCATGCCTTTTTTGATGAAAGTAAACAAAATAAAACAATACCAAAGTTTTCTTATTTAACAAACTACAATACCAAATCCAGTAATTTATAACACTCTCAAGCAGTAGTAGTCTTTCTTTTTCGTAAGCCTGTTGGCATCGATACCAACGACTCAGTCCAACAGATTTGTTATTTTTACTGCAAAAAAAAACAAGAAAAACCGGAATCGTCGGTTAGTTTTGTTATAGAACGTTAACCGGAATTGAGGAAGACAAAATGGCTTAGCCTAACATTAAAGTAAAAAGGGCATTTGTGTCCAATTTTAAACAAAAATTAAAACGTTTAGAAAAGAGAATTTGGTACTGTCGAGATTTAGAAACTCTTACCATGAACTTCTTGAAATAATTGACGATATAGTCTGAGTCGGTTTTTGTCTGCGTATATGCAACCATCTTGTTCATGTTCTGCGCAACATACATTGAGGTTAAAGCAATCAAGCAGCTAAATCATATAAAAGCTTTACCATGTTCATGTGCATATATCACATGTGTATACCTCAATCCAAGCAGCTAGATTTGGACGTCCGATTATAATTTCATATTTAAAAACTTCGTCGAGGAAGACTTGAAAGCGTTCGATAAATGGGATATATGCGATATCAACCTAGAAACCAAAATCGAGTAATTTTTTTAACCGTAGTGAAACATTAAAAAAAGATTCATTCACACTTATTAGTTTAATAAGACTTCTATACCAAACTAAGCTCGCCGAGGAAGAACGGACCATCATCAAACTTCTTCAAAGCATTTTCCACGTGATCGAAGACCGATGCTGCGTCAAAACCACACAAGTTTCAACGTCAAAAACATACAAGTTTCAGTTCCAATACAATTAACAAGACACACGAAAATCAACCTTACCTGTTTCTTTAACCGGGTCACCTTTGAAAGAGACAAACACAGTTTTTACAAATGTTGCATCAACATATTTCAACAAGTCTTCACCAAACTCTCTCTTTGCAGAATCCTAGACCAAAAGAAAAAAAAAATCTAATTGAAAGATTGTTACATATATGACAAGAACAAGCTCTATAACATCCGAACAAGGTCTTACCTCGGGGTAAAGTGAAGGTCCATCGAAATTTATATCGACATATTTGATTAAATCAAGACTCTCCACAATGATTTTTCCATTGTGTTCGAGGGCAGGAACCTACATACATCGTTATAGCAATCTTAGACTCTTCTGTTGTCACTTTTAAAAGAACCTTATATAGTTTATAAGGATTCAAAAATCGGTCTTGCATAAAATAAAGAGCACCTTGTTTGCAGGATTCACTTTCTCCTTGTACCAAGCTGGCCTATTAGGAAGGTCTATAGGAACTAATTTGATCTCCTCTTGCAGACCCTAAACTCCCCAATATATAAACAATTCTTGCTTTTAAATTTTCAAGTCAATCTCAATTTACATACATACAGCAACAAAAAAAACACAAGTACCTTGAGGTTTCTGGTAATCCAAACACGTTGTGCAAATGGGCAGGTGTAGCTTATGTACAACCTTGTGGTTCCGTCGAACAGAGCAGGTGGATCAGAGGTAGCATCGAGCGGAACTTGACGATCTTCTACGAAACATTTTCTTGATCAAGAAATAAAAGTGAAGGAGAGATAAAATTAGAGTTAATATGATAAATCGACTTTATAATAAGCAAGAAACCTCATAAAGTAAAAAGGAGGATCTTACTGAGGAGATTGAGCCATGGAGAGGATTTGATAAGAGTTGTTTCTTCAGGGGATTCTTATTATTACAAATAATTAAGATGATGTTTTGCATAATTAAACTACGTGTGTATATATATACTCAATGGAATTTGGAATTTGGAATTAGGAAAAGGCTTGGTTCATGCTTATCCAACGGTGACTATCAATAGAAAAAAGGTAAACGTCAGCGTTTGATTAATCTCTGTCGTTGAACTTTCTAATTTTTATTGTTAAAGTCAAAGATATTGATCAAAAAGCTTCTAGTAATTTTGTTTGCGAGAATAGTAATCACGTCCGTGAATACTAATCAGTACGATTTTTCTTTTTTTTCTTTTTTTTGCTTTGTTTTGATGTGATGATTTTTCTCTATATCAAATGAAAACAAAAGCTTTCGCAAATTTATAAAAAAAAAAGTTTAAAAGACAAAAATGGTAAATGATTTGTCGTAACATTCATTACGACAAGTGGACACAGACACACACACAAAAAAAAAGCATAACATGGTGGTCAAAAGGCTCATGCTGTTATCCACGCCATTTGACGCTACCTTACCGAATCATTTATGTTCAATTTCGTATAGTTTAAACTTTACAAAATTATTATTGTGAATATATAATTTCTTTCATGCCTTTTTTTTTTTTTCTTGTTCTGTTGAGAGCCTTAAGCTTCTGGTTTCTAATATTTTTATCAGAAGATACAATAAAAACATTTATATTTTCTTTGAACGCATCTAAATATAAAGTTTGAACATGCCATCATTTGCTATACAGATTTCTTTTTGAAATATGAGGTGAAACTAATGAACCAAAGGATCCCTTTTTTTTTCTAAATGTTTTTATAGTTGTATACTTGTATTCATTTTCCGAGTAAGCAGACTTTTTTATATTCACACACAGCCACATAATATTTCCAACGGTCAAACAAAGAAGCAAAACAACACAGACACAAATAATAGATTAAGAAAGTATCTCGGAGATCTTTTATGTTCTTTTGCAGCAATTAACGACCAAACAAAAGTAAAAGAGGTCTGCAAAACATTATCTCATCCACACTTAAAATACATCTTCTAAATTCTATGATGAGCAATACCACCAAGTGCTTGAATATTGATTACCACAAACTTCGTTCTCAGTCCTTAATCCGGCGATAAGAAGAGAAAGTGCAACGATGCCTTAGAGGAGGAACAAGTGTTGAAACGAGACATGCTAACAAAGTTCCAATCCGATTTCGCCGGTCGATAAGTCGTGGACGTGGTCACGTGGTGGAGAGTAGGCCTGGGCATAAAATCCGAAATCCGAAAACCGATCTGAAACCGATCCGAAAAATCCGGCTCCGAATCCGAACCGAATAGTCACAAAACCCGAACGGATAATGAATTCTCCTATCCGAATTATCCGAACCGAACCCGATCCGAACCGAAAACCGAAAAATAAAATTATATATCCAAAAATATTAGTTATATTTAGCTATAATTTTATAACAAATAACAAAAATATCCTAAGTAACCTAGATATCGGAAAGTTATTAGTTATATTTGTTAAAATTATACATATTTTTGGAAAAGTTAGCCAAATTTTAGTAAAATTAAACTATTTTTCTAGTTTTTTTTTTCTCGAAAACCGATCTAAAACTGATCCGAAACCGATCCGAATCCGACACTATCCGAACCGAACCCGATCCGAATAATCATAAAATCCGAACGGATAATAAAATCTCATATCCGAATTATCCGAATCCGAATAAATCTGAACCGAATCCGATCCGAAATCCGAATGCCCAGGCCTAGTGGAGAGGCTCATAGCGTAAAAAGTTAAAAATGTAAACTATGAAACGTTGTCGTTTTGTTTTATTTGGGCCGGCTCGGCTATTTAGATCCGACCCGGCACGTTAGAGTTAAGTCTTAAATAGACGATATTGCCCCTTGTTTCGGGTCCTTAATGGATCATCAGACTATTTTAGATCCGATCCGGTCCGGTCCATGAGAATCAAAGATTAAATTTGACGATATTACCCTTCGTGTAGAGGGCTTTAAAAGACCGAGACACGACGGTTCGACTTTAACCCTACATACTCTTCGGCTAAGTCGCGAAAGAGAAATATCTCAACGAATCTCTCTATCTCCCTAAGTGCGTATTTCGAACGGAGCTGCGATTTCATGGCGACCAACGGCGATAAGGTCACGGCTACGGTGGTGAATGGCGGAGGGCTTTCTTCTGGTGAAAACCCTAAGAAAATCGTAGACCTCAACACTACGGAGTTAGATCGTACTGACGACATTCTCGACGGCGAAGTCAAGGGATTTTCAGATTCTGGTGAAAAGAAGGACGAAACTGACTCTAATGGTATTGGATCGACGGCTGGTGTTGATTCTGGGGATATATCTCCGGTCGATGATATCCAGAAGAAGATTCGACGTGCTGAGAGGTTTGGTGTTTCGGTGAAACTAACCGAAGAAGAAAAGCGCAATTCTCGTGCTGAGAGGTAAAGATTTGAAATTTATTCGTGTAGATTCCGTCGTATTTAGGGATTTCGAAGATTAGGGTTTCGGAATTTGTTATTCTTTGTGAACCATTAGTATGCATAGAGATAATGTTATTTTCTTTGTTCACTTATTGTCAAACCTGTGTTGTAACTAATTTCACCCTCGATGCAGGTTTGGTACTGTAGCAGCAGTAGTGGTTAATGGCTCAGAGGGAACGAAGAAAGCAGAGGAATTGAAGCGAAAAGCTAGAGCTGATAGGTATTTCACAATGCTTTTTTTGTGCTTGATAGTTGTTTATTGTTTGGTTTTTATAGGATAAGGAGTTTCTTACTCGCTTTGTATTTCAAACAGATTTGGGGTTCCTGCTGCGACCACTAGTACTGATAACACTGAGGAAGAAGCAAAGAAGAAAGCTAGGCTCGCTCGTTTTGGGAAAGAGACTAAAGTTGATTCTGCTGAAGAAGATAAGCGCAAAGCTAGAGCATTGAGGTACTTTTTCCATGCAACCTAAATTTTACTTGTTCCTGAGAAGTGAAGTAGTGTGCGATGTTTTTTCAGTTATTGATTTCTGTGGTTTGTGTTTTACCCATCATTAGGTTTTCAAAAGGGGCTTCAGCAGATGCATCTTCAGATTTACCTGGGAAGCAAAATATTGGCAAGGTAAACAGTCTTTAAGTTCTGTTGTTTCTTCCATCTGCTAGAATGAGAGAATTAATAAAAAAGCTAATGATATCTTTTCTTTAACTCTTTGTTTCATCAGGAGGCAGCTGTATCAGGAAACGCTGCTTAAGGTTCCTCAATAAAGTTTTTCCGTCTTTGTAGTTAGGTGAGTTCTTACTGATAATTCTTATTGCATTGCAAACTCTTGTTGATACCTGGTTTTTTTCTCGTATCTGACTCAACAATCTTTGATTTTTGGCAGGTAGTGTGCTAGCGTTTTATGATTCCCTCTCTGGCTGCTTCATTCTCTCTTTATTTCTGAATTAGAAGTCCCTGTGTGTAGTATCTTTATTAAGTTTGAAGTTCGGTCGGTCGTGGCAAGGTTTTGCGGTCATGCAAAGATGGACGGAAGATAAGCTGTCACCAGATGAGATCTTGGAAAACCAATAAGTAACCTATAGTTCTGATTGTCTTAAATGGCGATTATCAAAGTGTTAGGACCTAGGAATTCTGAAGTGGCTGGTATTGATGTTTTCCATGTTGCAGGTTCTTGAAGTGGTAAGTATAGCTTGAGTAATACCTTTATTTCGTTTTAATATATGGGAATGTGGATGGTCCTTTAGTATTGCATGTTCGTATCAAGCACAGGCAGCAGCAATCGAAAATTTGTACTGCATGCAGCAAATATTTAAGGAAGAGATAAAAAATTTTTGCTGTTTTGAAGGCTAGTTAGAAATAAGAAGTGTTGATTACTTTTGAATTGTGCCTATTTTGCTAGTTTATCTATCTAGGTCTGTAGTTTTTCTTAGTCATGGTTACCAAATTAAGCTGGTCTACTGGTGTTCTGTGCTTGATTGCGAATATTGCATGCAAAATGGATCCCATAAACATGTGTCGTTCTTTGGTTACTTATTTACATATGACCTCTCAAGCTGCTACTTCAGAATTTCTTTGTCATGTAAGACATCATTAGAACTATAGAGGTACTTGTTGGTTTCCATATCTCTGGTCTCTCGATGGCAGTTGAAGGAAAGAGAGCCTCAGATTCTAAATCTCTCTGTTCGTGTGACTGGGACTTTGCTGGCGTTCGGATGCTACACAGTTTCTTTGTTTCTGTAATAGATTTTAGATAAACTTTTGTTGATACTTGCTTTCTGTTAATTTTGAATGAAGCGCCAGAAAACTTTTATGAAGGGAATGTAATACTAAGTTTTGCTACTTATTTTTAATTGTTGTCTTTGTTCTTCTTATTCAACACATTTCTTGTCTATCTATTGTTTTGTGCCTCAACTCCAGTATGTTGCAACGCTTTCGAATTTTACCAGCATTGACATTGATGATATTGCATGCAAGTACCCTCGTGTATAATTTTGCATACAGGGGTACATGAGAATTCATGTTTTCTTGTGAACATATCAAAGATCTCATAATTTATATTGTTCTAGCTATACTACTAGTTCTTTCTTGACCCTGGCTCCAATTTATCGCCCTTGTCACAGGAAGAGTTTTTGCTGTAAGATCTGTTCATGATGTTGAATGCATTGGGTATCCCCCTCTAATTGACAGAGGTGAAGCCCAAGAATTGGTTTTGACCGGTTGGGGGTTGAGATAGACCACAATAACGGTTATATCGTCGTGGAAATGCCTTCTTACACCAGGATGGATCTCTTGTAGGTCTGAGTATCTCATCTCTCTTTTCTTTGCTGCTTCCTTCAATGCAGCTTTAAGTAGTCTCCTTGCTATTCCCTGGAATTGAAACGGTATTAACAAATAGTTCTTGGTATGTAACCTATTTGATATGGCTTAGGCATTGAACTTACTTGGCGCGGGGAATTATGTACAATGTCAACAGCTTCCTGGTTGCTAAGATGCTCCCAAAGCCCATCTGAAGCAAGGATCATAAACTCGTCTTGTGGGCTAAGCCGGGTAATGGTGACTGATGGATCAGCACTAAGGATTGGCTTAGTGAAATGTTCTGGTAGTCTGAATTTGGGCAGCAAAGGTTCTCTGTTAAACTCTGCTCTTTTGAGGTATGCATCACCTATGGATCTTGTGACCTGGTTAAAGGTAATAACACATTTGCTAGTCAGTTTTACATCCTTACACAAGATATGGCTTCGATAGATGATTTTCTTAAGCTTTTGTATTTCATAGAAACTGATGAAACAAAACTCTGCAGGTTTTCAGATGTGTAAACAGGTATGAATGTTTACCTGGATGACGCCTTTCACTCGCCACATGCGGTGCTTCATCACAAGAATATTGGGGTCATTAGGATGCATTGACCATAGCTCTTGCCTCGCAGACTCTAGATTGGCATTGTGCTCTACAGATAACTGAACAGCTCTCACTCCACCTCTCTCAGATCTGCCCAACACAGCTCTGGAATCTCCCGCGTTTGCAATATACACCAATCCGTTGCATATCACTCCTGCCAAGCAACAGGACCCAACTGATGCCATCTGTGGGTTCGTGGGCCATTGCTTCTTCACTGCGTTGAGAAAATCTTTGTCTGTCTCTGCAAATGCTTTGCTGATCACTTGCTCTGAAATCTCCCTACCCTCAGACGCAAACTCTGTTCATGTGAGACATGAGTGTTAGTACTTAGTATGCTCGAAATATTCAAGAATGACGAGATAAAGAATGAGAATGGTGGTGTCTTACTCTTTAACTTGGGGAAGATGTTGTCTGCAATGAATCTGGAAGCCTCTGGACCTCCATGGCCATCGTAAACTCCAACAAACGTGCCTTGAACTGACGGATTGTTGAATGTAAGTGGCCCTGATTCGATCTGGCACTGGTCCTCCATCACACTGTTGGCTTGGATCATAGCCATCGAAAACTCTCCAAAGGTGTGAAGGCCAAGATCTTTATACCATGTCAAGCCATCAACCTTTGTGGGATTGATCTTACTTCTCTCCATACCGGCACCTATTCTCCAACAGGGTTTAACCATCTTCTCAGGTAATATTCGAGCAATATCGTAATATAGGCAGATAAGAGACTATATAGATTAAATTGATGGAAGAATGAGAACTAGTAGTAGCAGTGCTGGTTGTGAATTATGAGTTACAAGTTTAAGGAAGGGACCATATATATATAGCCGTGGAAGCCCTAGAGTAAGTGTGAAGGTGTTGGTAACCAGGGAAAGGAGCCAAAAAGGTATGGGTCAAAATAACTGAAAAATTAAATGGTTCTGAGAGTTAAGACAAGAGGGCAGTAGTTTAAAGTGGATATTCAGAGATTCTCCTCTTTACTGTTCGATGATGATTCTCTGTCTTAGTAGGGTTAAGTAAAAGCTGTCATATTCTTTTCTACTCTCTGCTATATTTATATATCATGAAGTATTTTTCTCTTTAAAGGTTAATCTTGTAAACTTAGGAAGCAAGAATGTTCACAGTCAGTTTTGGTTAATGACTCATTATATGATTGATGACTTCTTCTTAGAAGTAATAATATCTCATGTAAATGTCTGTTTTCACATTAGTTGTGTAAGTGTCTTTATTAACTCATCTTGTAAAATGTGTTTTTGGCTTTTGTGTGTTTGCAAATTGGTAATTTGTGGGAAGAAAATGGATAGAAAAGGAAAGGTCATAGGATGCATGTGTGGGCGTGGGTTTTGGGAGCATTGAACTTGGAACCATTTAAAGATTTGAGAGCTGAGAAAGACTGAAGAGAGAGGAGAGAAGACATTTGTGGGGCGACTGAGGAACACTCTTAGCTGTCTTAACCCCTACAGGTTTTGCCCTTTTCTCAGTCTCTTGTCTTCTTTTTTGTTTTTACTTTTTTTTTGGTTCTTTAATGTTATCAAAATCTGATCTCTTGCTTGTGAGATGTGAGATTCAGATCGAAATTCATTTCATGGGGTTGAAATGAATTTCCAAAGAGGATGGATCTTTTTGGTACTTTTCCTAAGTTCCATTTTGCATGACCCCTCATTGGCCTTCCTCTGTCCCTCCTCGTTTTTCTGTTCATAAGGATCCACAGATTTGAGATGTTACGGTAGAGAGAACCACTGTCGTGTGTTGATAGACCAATTACATTAACGAGATGTTTAAATTTCTATATTATCTAATGCAAATGTCCGAAGTTAGATTGAGTTTTCGTTTTTCGTCCTCTATACCTTTTTGTTGTGCTTCGAAATTAAGAATTCAACAAGTGGGTTACACAACTCTTACTTCCACTTGTTTTGTTTTTTAATGATAATAATCTTTTCGACAAAAACATGTTAGGGTCCCTAATCCGATTTTTTTTCTCTTTTCGTTTTTTCTAGCTCACAAATAATGAGAAATGATAACAATGATTCAAATAAGGAATACAAGTGGATCCGTAAGATTAGGCTCCACAACTCTTAACACAAAGAATTTTGATATGTAAAGGTATTCAAATTTATTAAACGGACTATAAAAGCTAAAAAAAAAAAAATTGCTAGGTTTAACCAATTGAGATATATATTTTGTATTGGATACACTTCTACTCGCTTATCAATTTTGTTGAAGGAAGGGGCTCTCATTTCATTGATGTTATTTGGTTCCACTAGTTCGATAAGGCCAACAATCTCATCAATTGGTGTCGGCTAGATCGTGTGACTTGACGCATAATTTGGTTAAAAGTTTGATAATATAGATCTAAAGTCAAATCAAAAGAGTAAGATAGTCTAATAGAAATAGAAAGAATGGTCCAGGTACATTTTCTCATAGCATATTCACAAATAACTTTCATATATATATGGACCGATTAAATATTGAACCATTTTGTGAGAAACACATGTGGCCTTGGAACGTATTGAAGGGTCCTTGAATGCACCATTACAGTACATACACTGTATTTTCATGTGCTCTCTATCCCTAATTAATTTCTTATCTTATTACGAAAAGTGGACAACTTCACTCTCGTTTTGATTAAATAAAGATAAGAAAAAAAAAGAATAATATAAATTATGAAATAGAAACTAAAACAAGTTCCTATATTTATAGAAAAAAAAAAAGAAGAGTTGTGGTGACAGCTGGGCCATTGATGCACTGAGTTTTGTCTTTTGGTTGAGGGAGCATGGATGTCAGCCTATCTCTTTAGCTTCTTACTTCTTACTTCTTACTTCTTACATCTTACTTAGCTTTGTTTTCTATCGTATTGTTTAATATTGTAGCTTGCCATTGGTGTTTTTATTCAACATTCATTAACTTACTTCTCTTTAATTAGTAACTTTTATCAACTATCTTTCTAAGGTTTAGTCTTCGATAGAATGTGCAATTTGGTACACTATATATAATCTAAAGTCGGTTTGTGTCTTGGTTTTTTATACAGAGAAACAACAATTTCAAACAATACTTTAAATACTAATGGGTATATGAATAAGCTAATAATATATGTACTCCCTCTGTCCCAAATTATAAGAGGTTTTGGCTAAAAGCACAAGGATTAAGAAATAATAAATGTTTTCTTATTTATATAAATTCAACCAATTAAAAAAAAGACTGCATAATTTAAACAGTCAAAAACTATTAAATAAGTATAAATATTGCATTGAAACTTGAAAAAATCTATTAAAATGGAACAAAGAAAAAACCCTTAAACCTCTTATAATTTGGGACAGAGGGAGTACTATATATAGCTCAAGTGATTATTATGGAGTTACTTCGATTTCTGCAATATCCATGGATGGATCGGAATTGTTTCTACAAAATTTACATCGCATGCATCGATACAACGTCTTTAGAAAGAAAGAAAAATAAATCGAATTATTTGGTTTTATCAATTAATAATAAAATTGAATGCACTCGCATCGACACTGTCTCTAATTTGAAAACCTTTCTGATGTTATCTACTACAGTATTTAATTTGGATTATAATAATAAACGAGCATTTAAGAACATCTCATCTTTCGAGAAACCTATGTTACAACTTACAAGTAAACTGAACCTACCGTCTAAAAAAGGAATCTTAAACGCTAATTATATGTGATTAATCATACCAACATATAAACAGATCCAACTTAGTCTGCATACTAACCTTTTTCTTTAGGTTTGATTTACCACAAATAAGAAAATGAATAAAAGTGGAGACGTGGGCACGTAGAGAAGACGAGAGTAAATAGAATGCATGGCATGCAGGAAACATGAGACAGACATCGTGAAGGTCCCATATTGTCTGGTCGAACCAAACCTTGACATATTATCACAACACTATCTATCTAGTAACTAGTGTTCTTCGTATTGTCGTAGTACTTTATCAATTATCATCTCATCACATTACAATTAACTTAGTTATATAATATTAGATTTTGATTTTGTTATCTAGTTGCAATTGTATCTGGACGTACTATTATCACTTTGATTTTGTACCTTTTTTTAGATCTCTCATCTTAGCTTGCAACTTAGTATCCATCATATCATTGTTTTCTGCAATTTTTAAAAATATTTTATGTACATTTAGTATATAGTTAAATACATTAGAATTTATTTTGGTATGAAGCTTATTTTCTTTCTTTTTTTTGATAAAGAGAATCGCTTATTTTCATTTTGACGGGTACAATTTTTACGTGCAAGTGTGCAACTATTAGATGGTAGGTTTTCTTTTGATAACATAAGTTTTATAGTTTTATTGATGATTTGTGTGTTAAATTATTTGTGAAGAATAATACACTTCGAATCTTATATAATATTAGAATATTTATCATTTTTTGTTTTCTTCGTGACTTTTCACGATAGAATAGATGCACATGACATTTTGATCAACTCTATTTAATTGATTGATTTGATCAAAATAAACTTTATATATTTTCGTTATATTATTGGGATTATATCATAGTCGTATATTAAATTTAGTATATGAACCGTTATTAGTCCCAGTATAATCGGCCCAGCTTTGAGAAGCTCATCAAAGCCCCTGAAAATGAAAAAACAGCAACACAAGCTTCCATTAAATGATCTAACTTGTATCAGCTACGTAAGGCCCAGCGAGCTCAAAAAAATGTATTTAGGCCCATTAGTCTCTTAGAGACTCAAATCATAGAGCAACGTGAAATCATCGATGGGGATATGGAAATGAAGATTAACGATTAAATTTATAATCCGAGATTCGCTTTTTCGAGTTACTTCTTCCCACCAATGGACTATAGAATATGGAAAGAAAACTTAACTCTAGCTATACGATCGAAAGTCGAAACAATTGTTTTTGTTACTTTATTAATTTCATTTCCATTACAACATAAGATACGAAGTTCATCGTACTTATTTTAATAACAACATCTGCTAAAAAAAAATAGTCCTCGTGAGTTTATAACCACACATGTGTCTTTGTGAAAAGAAAACTATCCAAAATTTCTATATATATATCAAAACGGTCCAAACATTCCTATCTGTAACAGTACGTGATATATTATTCTACATAGATATTACTAGATTACGATGTACACGCTTCTTTAGTTCTTCTTACACATGTATTCATCACCGCCAGCTGAGATTACGCCACGTGTAACTCGCTGCTCTTGACGAGGATCTCCCACAGCCGTTGGATCTCCGAGAAGACATCGTCGGTGGGAAGTTGAAACCTGCAGAAAGGACACGTGTTCTTCTTGCTTAGCCACGGCAAGATACACTTCCAGTGAAACAAATGCTGACATGGCATTTCACAAACATCTCTTCCTTCGCTCATCTCTTCCTTGCATATCACGCATTCTACTTCTCCGGCGTTTGATCCGGCGGCGTTTAAAACCTCAACCGCTCGTAACGCCACAACAGCCGCTCTAGCAGCCGGAACTTCGTAGCCTTCTTTTTGATCTCTTCGGCGAAGATGGTTGTAGCCTCCCATTATGTCAACAAATCTTTTGCATCTAACTAGGGTTTCTATGTAAGGCATCAAGATTCCGGCATCGCAAGTCCAAAGACCGGAATTATTACTTAACATGGTATTAGAGTACGTATTACCGAGAATTTCCCGCCAATTATCGGCGGAAGCTTCTAAAACATCTGGATGAAGCTGGTGGGTTTCGCAGAGAAAGAGGAGGAGGACCACTGCGTCGAGGTCCCGGAGCTTCATGGTGACGGCGGAGGAGGAGTGGTGTTTACGGTGGATGAGAAGAGGGTGGAGGAGAGAAAGGAGATGGTTGGCGATGAGGTGGGTTTTGTCGGGAAGAGATAGAGAGAGGAGGTGGCGGAGAGTGAGGGAGAAAAGGGTCGGAGATGATAGGACGGCGGCGAGACGGCGGCGATGGTGGTGGGAGATTGAGAGAATGGAGTGAGTCAGATTCGTGAGGTGTGAAGGAGAAAGAGTAGAGAGTGACGCCATGATGATTGTGGTGTTTCCTTCCTCCATATTGGATCTTGTGTGTGCTCGTTTCTCACTTCTCTTAACGCTTTCACTTTTTGATGAATCTTTGCTTTATATACATGTATTAAGTCATTAGGAATTTGGTGGAAGTAATAATAAAATATTGTGATTTTTTAATTAGGGAAAAAACAAATGGGTGTGGTACAAAAGAGATTATTGTCGGCTTTGCTTGTTTGGGTTTTGATTTAATTGATAGATGTATATTTGGGATTGGAGAATAAAGGTGAAGAAGCAATGAATGGAGAAGAGTTGGCAAAAGTTTAACACTTTAGCTACTGTTGGTGACAGACATAATTTGCTTGCAAACTTTATGCAATTAAAAAGTGTTTCGTTACGCTTTAACTATAAATCTTGGAAATTGGAAATTTCCGAGAAATTATTTGAAAGATTGTGTTGAAACTTAACAAACTATATCTTTTGTTAATGTTACTAGCTCCAGAATCTAAACAAAACTGTAAATTTAGTTACATTTACCAAAATTCACCAAAGAGTTTGATAATGTGCAGCTAGTTAGTGGGACCAGACAAGAGTCTGTGGAGTAGAGTAAGAATTTGGATCGGCTTGTTTATATAAATCTATTTGTCAACTTTCACAACACAAATCACACAAAGCACAAACCTATCATTCATACCTAATGATCAGATAAGATTATTTACCAAACTCATGTTGTTGTTGAGGACAAAGAGATCTTTCTCTTGTTAGTCCACATGACCAAACAAAAACAACAAAACAAGAGGAAGATGATCAAAAGTCAAAACTATGAAAAGAGATCTATAACAAAAGGTTTGGCTAAATCCATTGCTTCTTCTACTTTTCAACTGTTGTCTTCAAGAAACAGTATTGAAAGATAATAATTCACATGACCACACCATTCTATAACTCTAGTCTCTATGCATTTGTCCCCGTGTGTTGTCCATACTAGCACAAACTCTCATGTCTCCCAAATCCCTAAACAAGATTTCGGTGGATATCAATGACTTTTTGACATTATTACCCCCTCACTCCAAAGAAAACTTACCACTATAGCAAAAATAAGCTCACCAATTTGATTGATCCATAGCTCAGTGAAGAGCATCTTGATTATAAGCATATCAAAAGGACGTACAGTTTCACTAGTCATAAAATCTACAAATTTAATAAAGCATCAAATCTTCTACACAATCAAATGTACTCATGAAGAAAGATTGGATACCGTGAGAACTGCGAAGATATGATATCAAGATGCTTCAATTACA
The DNA here is from genome assembly GCA_905216605.1 of Arabidopsis arenosa. Classification (NCBI taxonomy): domain Eukaryota; kingdom Viridiplantae; phylum Streptophyta; class Magnoliopsida; order Brassicales; family Brassicaceae; genus Arabidopsis; species Arabidopsis arenosa. The sequence continues at coordinate 648,302 of LR999456.1, read as the reverse complement.
AGTAAAGATGACCCACTAAAGAAAAGTAAGTGAACAATAAAAAAACTCATAATATTATTCTACTGTGCTCGATTTCTATTGCACTAGTGAAGAGTGAGCCCCCACCAAACCCTTATAGTACAAAGTCATTCACTTTCTAAAAGCAAGACGGATCACTTCACCACATGGGCATCCAAAGATTACAGCTTTAGTCAAAATACACGAAAGAAAAAAGATCACATAGTTAACAATTTAGACACATTTATTTGTTATTCATCAACTTCAAACTGAACCAGGGAAGAGAGACAACAATAGTTTTTCTAGCATCATGAAGTTTTCAGATGGAATTTTTGATAATCAAATCGACCTAAAACATCCCAGCAGTAAAGAAAAAAATGTGCTTTGGATCTCTTACCATTGGAATACACCACGAGAATGGAATGGGAAACTGAGAAATTACTGCAGAACTTGCAATGTGATTCGTTGGTTGAGAAGGAAGTTCCTGTTCTTTGTAATGTATGCATTCATTGCCTGGGTCTGTGATGTGAAACGCACCAACGCCACCCTCTTCGAAGTTCCAAGTCCTTGGCTGCAAGGTAAGAGAAGGCATTAAAATAGTTTCATGTCCTTATTTTATCAGTAGATCAGAATTACTGCACAGTGCAGAAAGATCATTGTAACTGATTAATCAAACAGGAGAGCAGTGAATTTGAAAGACTGCAGGTCCAACTAACAGCTAATCAAACGCGGATTGAGTAAAACCCAAAACAGAGTAGTAATAACATAAGAATTAGTAAACCAATAATTACTCACACTGTGAGGAACTGGATAGATCCAGGATAATAGAGACAGCCAGATAAGAACCTATCTATGTCCTCTGTTATAGCATTCACCGGAAGCCCATGTAGTGCAACCTAAACAATATAAAATCTCATCAAATATTAATTGGACCAGTCATCTGAGAATAAGACCTTGATAATACAATAAGTTGTAACAGAAAATATAGCTTACCACTTTCCCCTCATAAGGAACAATGGGATCCCACTGACCACGAGCAGCCTAATAATCGAAAAGGAATCAACTCCGGATTAAATAGCCATTCTATCATATGAGGATTCTTCGTCTGTAAAACGGAAATAAATATGGACTATGTAGTTTGTTAAAGGATTACCCTTTCTAATCTATATAGCTTTCCTTTCTTTGCGATATTCCGCAGTGCTTTATCATATGCGGAAAGGGAAGGGAACTGCACAAAACTGATATATACCAACATTGCCAAGAATGAAGAAGGATTGAAATTCGTTAGTTTGGAATCGAATTCCCCGCTTCCAAAACAAACTTGTAATATTCTGGAGAATCGATAAAGCTTAACACTTACACTGCCGCAGGAGTTAAGTTACCACCACGCGGATAGTTGAATTTGAGATCATCTGGTGTCACACTGCAGCCCTCGAGTATGTTCATAATATCAGTCTTCAGAGCATGTTTTGAAAAGCCTGAAAATTTCCCATAAAACCTCTCTGCAAAAACAAAAACACGATCAAGGAACATCCTTCATTATCACGCGTTCCCAAAAGTAAAGAAGATAAGCATAGTGCATACTTCATAATGAGCTAAAGTCCCAAAACCATAACAAATAGTTTCCTTTAAAAAATTCGATATTAGCCTCAGCTGTTAAACTCAGAAATCAACATTTTAAACTTCAATAGCTTCAGATATACTAACTCCAAGCAAATCAAAACCCTGCAATCTGTGATCTAGGATCTTTACCCTCAAAGAAACACTAAAGACATGGAAGGAAATAAGGAAAAAACCTTCTCCCGGAGAACCTCCCGGAGGCGGTGGTAACGGAGAGGCAGGAGGAGGCTGCTCCGTGGCGGTAGATAGGCATTTCCTCCACTCTTGAAGAAACGGAAGCGAGCTACGACTTATTGCCGGATCCAACTGCCGGAGACACAAGCTCGATCTGATCGCGCCACGAATGATACTCATTTCTCACCGGTAAATCTTAGGGTTTTTCTCTACAGAGAGAGTCTCAGTGACGATGACGAAGATTCGAAATTACCCACATTCGCTAGCTAAACGACAGTGTTTCACATAATAAAATAATTCAAAAGCCCACATAATAATTAAAACAGCCCAAGCCCATAACTTCGAACATCAATACGGTCCATATTACATTAGAAGATTAACGAAAAAAACTTGACCATTAAAGGAAAAAAAAATGTTTCAAGAATTGAAGTAACAATATTTGATTAAATTTGTATAATTTCAATGTTATATAAGTATATCAAAAGGACTTTCGCCTTCGTAATTTCCCGAAGGTGAGTACTCGCAAATCACTAGGAATCCACGGTCGTTATCACACTTAGAACGAGCGCATCCAACGGCTGTGGTTGTACGCCAAATGATCTGCGTATAATGACCGCACATCGCACCAGACTTACACGTATTAGTCAGCCGATCGTAGTTCAAACTTTCATCCATCCATTTTTCAACAACTCTCCTCGGCGACCAATTCTCACTTCTTTGGTACCAAAAAATATTCTCTCCGTAAGGCCCACCTGAATGAGTCATTTTACAATCTGATTTACGTTGTTTGGCCCATTTAGATGCAAAACGGGCCAGGCCTTGATCCCATTTTAGATTCGACGCGCCTGAAGCTCCACGCGCTGCGTTGTGAGCGAGTAAGAACTCCGCCGATTGCTTATTCCTCCTTCCTCTGTTAATAGCGCGTGCGGTTGCGGCTTTGGTGTCCGGCGAGGAAGTTCCGGCGGTGGAGGGAAATTCGCCGGAGAAGATTAATATGAGGAGGAGGAGAGAGGAGATGGAGAGACAAAACGGATTATATAACGAAGACGACGACATATCTCTTAGTCGTCGTCGTCTTCGTGTCTCTCATCCTCAATCTTCTCTGTCTCTCAGGTTTTGTTTTTACTTTTCAAAACATTCATTATTCGGTTAGTGATTTGCCATTTTCTGACAAGCTTTGACAGATTGTGTCTCATCTGTTTGTTTTCAGTTTTTCTTAATTTGTTGACAAGAGAACGTCCATACCATAACCAATGTAAGCTGACTTTGTTGGTTTTTTGATATTCAAAGATTAATAACATAATAAATTAGGTAAAATTTGGGATTTTGTGATGTTTGAATGTAAAAAATAAAAATATGATAATTATTTTTCTATGTAAATATTCTATACGAACGTTACAAATGTAATGTGCTATTGAATGTGCAATTGAAGAGGGAGAGTGTTTAGAGGGTAAGCGTGAGACGCACGTGTCATCGTGGATCTCTGTCCCTCTTTTCTTTTTTTCTTTCTTCTTCCTCTGTTTCATTTGTAGAAGAAAGAAAAGAGAGAGAGAACCATACGAAATAATAATATCCTGAAAATTAAATTAAAACATGACGATTCGGAAGAATCCGATGATCTGGAGAAATCTTCTTTTCTGGTACATCATCCACATGTGGATTCCAGGTAACAACAACAAATCTACACGAATAATTTTCCCGGGAAACAAAACAGCTTCTTTTGTTAACCAACAAACTTTTATCCGTTTGCTCGATCGTAAATTATCGATCTCTTCATGATGTTTTTTTTTTTGTTTCCATAGATCGATTTGTATAGATTTTGCATGTGGAATAGAAAACGTCCCCAAAAAAAAATAGATTCAAAGAATTTCAGTTTAATCGGGAATTTTCTGTAAAATAAAAATAAAATCGTCGACAGCAGGATTCGAACCTGCGCGGGCAAAGCCCAATTGATTTCGAGTCAATCTCCTTAACCACTCGGACATACCGACTTATTTGTTTAGTTATCCAAATAAACGTTAAAATATTGGTTATCTTTAAAATTTCAGGACTTGTGAGAGCACAATTTATCACACTCAACTCTATTGAGATATTCACAAAGCACGACTGGTTCAAGCTCAAACACACTGTCTATTTTCAATGCAAAGGAGAGAACAAAACTGTTCTGCCAGATGTTACCAAAACCGGTGTCTTGTACACTTTCCGCGGTCAAGAATCATGGCAGGTTCGTCCCAATTCTCTTTTACAACCATCTATTACTACACTCTATTAATAAGATTGTTTAAATACATATATGTTTCTTCACTCTATCGCTTGCTACAGCCTATGACTGAAATTGGTGGCGAAAAGTGTAAGCGATGCGGAATCTATGAGCAAGGCAGCCTCGTTTCAGACAAAGAGTTCGATATATGGGAAGTTTGTCCCACTGACTTCTCTGCTAGCCAAGTCTATATGCATTTTAAAGAAAAGGAGATTAATGCTACTTTTGTCTGCCACGGTTGCGCCAAGCTCGACTCCGGTGAGTAAAACTAATTCCCGCATTTTTGTTTCCTGTCAAACGAAACGAAAATATATGAATGACCATAAGTAACATTTATGAATTGAATGCAATAATGTGTGTAGTATCTTCTAAAGCAATGAATGCTTCAACTCCGCAAGAGGAAGGATATAATGGGTTAACAGTCACGATAGCAATCGTAGCAGGCGTTTTGTGTACAACTCTTGTTGTGGTTGGAGGCGTTTTTATGTTCAAGCACTCACAAAGGATGAAGAAGCAGCGAGATCAAGCTAGGTTTATGCAGCTATTTGAGGAAAGTGATGAACCTGAAGATGAACTTGGACTTGAACCTGTGATATGATATGTTTTAACCAGGTTCGTCCACGATTTTTTTGCACAAAGACTTTTGGTGTTTCATGAATTTTGCAGCATATATTAGGGAAGAGGATTGACAGTAGGAAATCTCAGTTTTTGGCCATTCGGTTTTGGTATTTGAGTCTCTTCCACGTAATTTAGTAATCAGTCAAAATAATACCAATATTTTCCAATACTATTATAAGCCTATTGTTCACATTGTATACCAAAAGTGCATTGAGGGAACTTTAAGGAATGAATTAACAAGTAAAAACTGAATCAGTACCTGCCTTTGAGTTCATCTGACTATCAACTCGAACTCGGACTACTTCTGATGGCACGGTTGAAGTTATCCAATTCTTTGGAATCAGGGCCGTATATCGTCTTAATGGTGTCAATGCAGCAGCTTCAACATAAAAGAACTTAATTACTGTTTTCTCATATTTATGTCTTCCACATTTGTTCTATCCCCTAATGAAGATTCATATACACGTTTGATTTGGCTTCAACACTCTCGGTGTAAGAGCATGTGAAAGAGAATTATAACAACCAAAGAGAATCAGTGATGTTACCTGACAGCTTCCTTGTTGAATTTCTTTTCTTCAATCCCGTAGAGTGACTTGAAAACCTCCGGCTCAACCCGACAAAAGTATGGACGATCTGAACTCAGGAAAGGAAGAAAACGTTCAGAAAATAAGAATTTGTTTGTTTCACTAGGAGATTTTGGGTACAAATGTTCTACATATAAAGTTTCAGTCCACAAATGTTCTACAATCTGATAGCTAATAATGAACGTACCAGCATAAATCGAGCATTTGCGTGTAGCTTTGTTGTAGTTTATGCACCATCCATCATCTCCGATCATGCTTCGATAAAGCTGGATTAAGCATAAGATTATTAACGTCGAAAACATGATACATTTAGTCATTTACAATTTAACACCGACAGAGGAATTTCGTCGAACAAGTAGTGGGTGAAAAAACAAACAGACCTCCACATCATCAGGGTTGTCGAAGATTTCGTCAGGTGTTGCGAAAGCGAAGTCCTTTGCAATCTTACAGCAAGCTCCACAACCTTCGACGCACTGCCACGTCAATTCCTTCGTTCTGGCGGAAAAACCGCTCGTCGACGTCGTCGTTGGCCGCTTATTCTCCGCCTTGACTTTCTTAGCTTTAGGCTGTGGAACTTGGGACCGCCTCGTGGCAGAGATAATCGTCGTACTCATTGGTGCCGTCGATAACGCAAGCGAAATAACCATTTTTTTGGCGCAAATTAGAAGCAAGAAATGTTCTCAAGATAAGATTAAGAACCCAAATTGCGAAAGCCGGTTCTGTCGCAAATTGTGAAGATGCACCCGGTTCAGTCGCAAATTGTGAAGATGTATCCGGTTCAGATGCAAACCTTTCTTTATCCGGTTCAGTCGCTAATTGTGAAGATGCATCCGGTTCAGACGGAAACCTTTCTTTATCCGGTTCAATCGCTAATTGTGAAGATGCATCCGGTACGAACTGGTGTGTTCATTGGATATGAAATAAGAACCGGATGATTAATAAGCTGTGTATGTTACTATTTTTACACGCAGCAAGAGCTTGTGATCTGTATTTTACTGTTAATCAATATTGTTGATTCTTGTTTGGTTATACACACTAATACGAGAAAGATCTCTTTGTCCTAAAATAACTGATTTATAATTTCAACATATATATAGAGATATAGAGGCCCAGTCCCATTTTCCTCTCATTTTCTTTTGCTTCGGTAAACGCTTTCATTATATTCTAGTAACGTCAATCTCTTAGCATATTTGGTCTCCAAGGTCTTACTCTTACACGTCGTAGAGAGTGAGTGACATGTGGCATTTGGGTCTCCCAACTCTTTTGTTCATGGCGTTGTCTCTTTTTAAATTGCTCTTTTGATTTTAACCTAAATTGAGGTTTTTAAAGAGTATTATATGTTCGCTGAGAAAGTACTAGTAATCAATTAATCAAACTAAAAACTGAATTTCACGTAGACCAACTAAGCACACTTTTTCTGTTCTGATTTTTAATTTTCATTCAATCATAAATATTCTTCAATATAATTTTAATAAATTGGCATGATTTTGTTTTTTTCCCTTTTAAATATTTCTCTGAGACTAACTCGTTCTTTCCGATCCCTAACAGAATCATCATCATCATGAAAGATTGAAAGGGGATAGAAAACATTTTCTCATACAAAACTACATTTTTAACCAAAAAGACAGTTTATTATGATGAAATATATAGTAAACATGCAAGTAGAATTAAAATTCAGTTTATTATGATGAAATATATAGTTAACATGTGTAGCAATGTGTGTGATTGAAATTTTGTTTAAAACAAAAATTACTAAATTAAATATTAGTTGGATTACTGTTTATTATTCAAAATTCAAATATCATCAACAAAATTTTACATTTATATCTTATACCGCCTATTTAGATAGACATTATCTAGTGCAAAATAAAGTATAGATTAATATAGCTTTTGATTTGATTTTTTTGACAAAAGGGTTACTCTTTGAAACATTTCATAACCCAATATATGTCTTATTACGTGTAGAAACTCCTTTTGAAGAAATATTTGGAGTTGTTGTTATTCACAATGTCATCTTTAACGGTGTCATTGCGATTTTAATCCTCTCTTAAACGGTTTTTGTTGATTAGTTATTTTAAGATGTCATATTCGGACTACAACCTCAACTTTATTTTCATATATGCATACCTTAAATATTCGTAATTGGTTTAATGATGCAAATAATGTATTTATTTAATTTATTAAAAAAATTCATTTGTGACCAAATTAAAAAAATTGTATGGTATACGAACAAAATAATAGTCATATAATTAAGAAGATGAATAAATATCAAATACACTAATGTCAAAGATAAGCAAATGTTTGTTTAAGATATGATAAATTTTCAATATTTAGTGTAAAGCACATTAATTCAGATCGATGAAGCTCTCTTCAGCTCATCCTCAACTAAAAATGAGGTACCTTTAACCATTGGAGTGTGCAACCAACATATTGTATCATTCAAGTATAATGAGTCATTGGAAGTGCAAAAGAAGAACAATTGTTATCTTGATTCTATTGATTTCGAGTTTGAGAATTTTTCTTAAATACTAAAGGTAAGCTCCATCTTCATTTATATTAGCTAGGTAAACAAAAATGCATATTATATTAAACAAATCAATAAATCATTTTACTGTTTTTTGGTTGAGCTTTTAAAAGTTCGACTATAGATAGTTATCACAAATCTCTTGCTTCACACAAAGCAGCATCATATTCGACTAATGGTAGCTTCTCAGAAAGTTTGGCCTCCAAGATACAAATGGTGAACTGAATTGCTCCGAGTACGGCCACCCAAATCTCAAGATGGTTTATGTCTACGGGTTTCGGAAACTGGAATGCATCATCTTCTGGAAAGCAGTCTATTAACCATGTCAAAATAGCATTTCCATGTGGATAAACAGTGGCACAATAAACAGTGGGATCATAACATTCAATTCATCCTTCATTATCAAAATTAGTAACCTCCCCTTGTATATATCTTTTTTAATACTCAAACAAACTAAGAATATTAAAACTATAAAATTAATTTAATAGGTATATATCCTTTTTAAGATAAACTAATATGAAAACACATTAAAATGCTTTTAAAAAAAAGTGCAAACTATATACACCATACCACCAATTACGCTTTTGATTAGACACCCTATTCTCTTCTCCTCCAAGAGATCATTCCCGCCAAAAAAAAAAAAAAAAAAACAAAAGCTTTTTTAGTAACTAATAAAAAGTTTGCATGGTATTATATACCATTACTAGTTTTTATTTTTATTTGCAATTCATTTTATCGAGTTAGAAGAATACGCTTTATGATACAACAAAACCAAATATACCATTCATTCAGGCTACAAGATCTAGTTGATAATTATATTAGTTTGTGACAAACCAAAAAAAATTATCTAGACAATGAAAAAAATAAAAAGTGTAAATATTTATATGAGAATCGATCCCGTCACCTACTCACCTTTGTGTATATAAGAGCAGGATTATTGGTGTATCTTAGCAACATCTTAACACAAATCTTAGCATTAAAAGTAAATATATTTAATCAAACCAACAAATATTTGCTAAGATTGTATCTTAGTTAAGATGTTTTTCTTAAGTTTAGAAGTGCACACGTGTCACGATTTGAGTGGGAAAAAGAAAAAAACAAAACCAAATAGAATAAAAATTTGTATGTCCTTAAGAACTCCTTGCTTCTTAACCAATGGAGTAAAAATTTGTTAAGATATTGTATAACTTTTCTTAACTTACAAATAGTGAAATTTTAATTTAAAATAAGGTTAAGATGTAATGTTAAGATACACCGATAATCATGCTCTAATACAACATCCACAACCACTCTGACACGTTCTCTGTCTGTTGTACAAACTTAAATATTTATATCTAAATATTTATATCGTCTGAAGGAGGCGTCACATACCTTATACCGTGGGTCCGCCCCTGCTCATTAATTACAATTAATGACACCCTCCTTACCTTAATCATTTCTCCTTTAATTTCCACTTATCTTATCTTCAAATTTAAGCTTCACTTATTCCTGCACGTTATTAAACCTTAAAATAAAATTAAAAAAATCCGTATATATATTACACATATACGATACAGAATCACCGAGAGAAAAAATAATATCACAAAGAAAAATATAAAGCTTGAGGATGAACTCAGTGTGTATCTCTAGCTGCATCAACGATGCACATGACCCTCGCGTGCCGGTTCGTCCTGTTCGTGCCTCCTACGTGAATCTCTATAAGTGGCCGGAGTCCGACGCCGAGTTCGTCCGCTCCGTCCGTCGTGGAGGCGGCGTACCCGCGGCGCGTGTAGTTGATAGCATATCTTGTCGACAGATGTATCTTCGGAGCTACACTTTCTCTCGGGAAGACGATGAGAGTAAATCGGAGAAGGTGACTACGCAGACGTCGTGTCTAGGGAGGGTTAAGGAAACAGCGTCGTTTCGACGTAAGAGTAAGGAGGAAAATGGCATCATCGTAGAGAGTACAAAGCCGCGTCGTCGTGGTGAGAAGAGGAGAGTTAGTAGAAAGAAGAAACAAGAACAAGCTTGTTCTGTTATGTTCAGGTTTTTTCGAAGGTTATTGTCTTGTGCTGCTACCGTAGATGTTGTTGATCCAAACTAAATTACTTCTTTTTTCTTTTAAAATTATAATTAATATTTGGAATTTTTGTTTCTTTGTTTTAATAGTTATCCTTAAATGCATGCTTTTTTTTTAATTATATCTGGGTTTTTTTTGGTTTTGTTTTGTATTTAAACTTGTAATATATAGAATTTTCATGGTATATTTTGTTTTTGAATGAAGATGTGTAGTTATTTGTAGTTTAGATGATCTTTCGTACATGAGTAATTGTTTTCTGAAATAGTTAAAAGATATCGGAAAATAAACAAATTCGCTGGTGTTGATTTAACCTTTAGTTGTAAAGAGTTTATATATATTGGGTACTTTACTTATGTAGACAAAAGTTATGTTTAAAAATAGAAAAAGACTTATATATTGAAACTATTAGGCGGGTAATTCCAGCATCAGATGCCGACGGATTTACTAAAAAGTATAAAACAAAGTTGTTCAACACTTGATAAAGAAAATAGTAGCCAAAAACAATTTCTAAATTCTTGAATCTCTCTGAAGATGATAAGGTACATCCATTCAATTAAAATTTGTCTCCCACTTTACGTTGCATCGTCGTGTTTACTGTTTAGAATTGGAGGAGTCAACGCCGGTCGTTTTACGAACCGAATTACAAGATTTTAGCTAGCACAATCCTTTGACAAAAAAATGAAAAAGCTAGCAGAATCAATAAATTATAATGATGGTCTGGTCGCATTAATCACACTTATATGAAGAATGTTAATTGCGTGATAAATAGTTTAGTGGAACAATATTAGGATTAGAAAAACAAGGACTTACCAAACTTCATGTCACGCCTGTTATCATTAGTGGGGACTTATTAGTGAACCACACATAATCACGACTACAAAAGACAATAGATTAATATAGTTCACTTTTTCATGTGTCACGATATTTTATCTACAATACTATACGTGGAAGATACAATCATACAAACCTGAATTTATTTCGTAAAACTCGGAATACTTTAACGACTGAGTTTTATCTACAATATTTTTGCTTCATTCATACAAAATGTCAAAAATATTCAAAATCCCGATTATTAATTTCCGGATAAAATGTCGGATGAATCAGAGATGGTAGCAAAAACAATTCTTGGATATAAGATTGAAAACAATAAATAAAAATCGTCATGCACCAAACAAGGCATGCTTTAATTCTGACGCTTAAGCTCCACGGCTCATCAAAGAGACAATTATGTCGGCCCAAATTATTCAACTCTTTCTTCTTTGTTAATTTATTTCAGTATTTGCTTACAAATGTAATCATTATAATCATTGCATAAATTTCCACGTACACTATAGTCCTTGATCACATTAGAAGAATTAGGCTACACAAAGTGTGAATATATCCCGAATTATGATGGGGGGTCCATCACCATCACCATCTTTATTACAAGTGTAGAACTAAATAAAACACACAAAGAAAAAACAGTTTGGTCTTAAATTGTTTCAGATCCCAAACTCTTGTTCCTTGAGGAAAGCTATGCAGTTTCTTCTTCACCATCAACATCATTATACTCATTCTTCTCCATTGGCCTAAACATGTAAAACATCAAACTATAAAACGCAAGAGTTGCAATTTCCTCAGATGCATTGCTCACCCACTGAGACCTAAAATCTGCTTTCATCTTCATAACAACCACAACGATCCTTGTGAAGAACAAATATCCAATGACCAAAACGTAGAATTTCCTAAAAACTGGTAACTTGGCTAAGTTCTTTACCGCTTTCCCATCGGTTTCCGATGTCTCTCGTAGACAACACATCGACCAAACCATTGCGAATACAATCGCACAACAGCAAGTTATATCAGCAAGCAAGAAGATCTGGTTCCAAATCACCCAATCTTGAGTGTACGGTCCAGTAATGAAATGGAAAATGTAGAAAACAATGTTCCAGCCATGAGCTGTGCCTGTGACTTTCACGTAATGTTTATACATAGCAGCACAAATCAGAGTCAGAGATTTCACTAGAAGCAGAACCGTCATTAAAAGGTGAATCCTTTTAACAATTTGCTTATTGTTCCAGCAGAAACAGAACCAGAAACAGAGGAAACTCAAGTAACAGAGAGAGAAGACGAGATACAAACCGGGTAACTGGGTTGACCCGGCTAGTAAGTAATCTCTTGACCCGTTTGGATCTAGGTTGTGATAAATCTCTGCTCGGACATTCATCGAAACCCTAGTTTCTGGTACGCAATTAGCGAAAAACAGAGAGTAATCGTTTGGAGACGTTATCGGATAAGATTTATTGAACTGAGAGCGAGGAGGAGGAGAGAGATCGATGAAGGTGAAGAAATGGAGTATGTAGTGTGAATCAAGAACGCAGAAGCTAAAGTTTTTCTGGAGCTCGAGGAGTACCTCAGGAAGAGATTCTTCTGATAGAACAAAGAACCCTAATTTCGACGAGTCTGGAATCGGAGAAGATGAAGGAGACGATACTGAAACAGAGGAAACAGAGACGGTTACATGACCAATCTCAATAATACCGAATTTCTCCAAGAGAATTACTGGCCGAGAATCGTTGGAGATAGTCAGAGACTTAATCTCCGCCACCGTGAGACTATAGAAGAACTGGAGGACGACGACGGCAGCGAAAAAGGGTAATATCGTCATTTTCAACGCCGGAGAAAGTTCAAGAGACAGTATTTTACTCGTGCCTTGTTTTCTTTGTAGGAGAATTGTCGTTTTTGTTGACTCTAGTCAAAGTCAACATTGATGATTCTAATCTTAAAAATTTGTAAATACAAGAACTTGCAAAGTATAATGTCAAAGCTTATACAGATGATTTATACTATTTTCCATTTGTTACATATACAGAATCTATGAACACAAGAGATATCTCTTTTATTTCTGGATACAAAATCTCTCTGTTCTTTAATGATTTCTAAAATGCTCTGTTTCACTCCAATCAAACCGCATAAAGTTTCCGGTTATGCTTGGAATCAGCTAACTCAGGATCTGACATCATTGAAGCTGGAGATGATTTAGATCCTTCAATTCGGTTAGCAATCACCCAATAACACATAGTACCAAGTGTTGAAACCATGATTAAAGCTCCAATGGCGGTTACACCAACAGCCAAAGGCTTCTCTTTTTCTCCCACGACAACAAAAGACAGCGATACGAACGCTACTGAGATCATAATGCAAGCCATCCACATGAGCTTGTTGATTATAGCCATCATTTGCTTCTTTGCTTTCCTCTCTATAACTACCACTGATGTCTGAACCACAACCACGGCTAAAGAGATGAAAAGCGCGAAAGAATCAAACACGACAAATATCAAGAACTCGGGTCTTGGAGCTGCTCTTGCTTCTCCGAGTGAATATCCTGGAGGAACTTGTTTCGGGTCATCCGTGTACTGGCCTGGAACGTTGAAAATCGCTGCAAAAGCAACAGTTGCTATGAGAATGGCAACTAGGGTAGTGGAGTTTATCGCGTTGTTGAGTCCTTCAGTGTGCATTTTGTTGACCCGTTTAGCGATTCCTTGGATCTCTCTTCTTGTTCTCCCGGTTTGTTCAAGCTGAGTATGCACCTCGTGACCTATTTCGCTAACGGTTTCTTTTAATTTCTTTGAAGAGCCTGATGGTTTCACTTTTTCAGCTGGCTTGATGGATCTTGCGTTCTGCATACCGATCTTTTGCAGAAGCGGTACAATATCGTGCAGTCCAGTTTTCTCAGCGATATCAAGAGCTGTTTCTCCTGATTTATTAACCGCCACTCTACTGACTTCACAATATTTTAAAACTGTCTGAACAATCTGCAAAGAAAACAACAAACATTCTAACTTTTGAAATAATAAAGATTGCAATAGTCAATCACTCAATCAATTACCTCTGCTCTGTTTTTACGGACCGCGATATGCAAAGGAGTGTTTCCTTTATTATCCGCGGCATTGATCAACGAAGAATCCGCCTTCATCAACAAATCCACAATCTCAGTGTTTTGTCCTTTTACAGCCATATGAAGCGCGGTTTGACCTTTCTTGTCTACTCTTGTAACCATTCCACCCTTCTTTTCAATCAACTCCTTTACAATCACCGTGTGTCCGTTCCTAGCCGCAGAGTGCAAAGCAGTCTTACCGTTGCTTCTCGCAATAGCAGCTAAGTCCACACCTTTATCCAACAAGAAACAAACAATCTCTCCATGGCCCTGTGAAGCCGCCGTGTGAAATGCCGTCGTTTTGGATGAATCAAATGTAAATGAGAGTTCTGGATTTGCCTCTATTAACACATCAAGAACCTCTACAACAAAAGCAAAATACAAATCCACATAAACATTTTCCTCTTTTGCTAGTCAATGATCTATAGGGATTTATGTGAATCTTTGTCGTCAATGAGCACACAAATAGCAATTGTCACATATTTAGAGAATGAAAGTGAATTATTTACTAGCAGATAATTAGCAATTTGCACACAGTTAGAGTAATATATATGAAAAATTGCTAATTCTTGAGCACAACGACTTTTGAGAATCAAGTCAAACTCACGTAGATTTCCGTTTTTGGCGGCGATGTGAAAGGCATCGAAGCCGTTCTTGGCTTTGGTTCCGGCTAAGACAGAGTCAGAGTGTTTCATCAGAATCCTAACCATGTCGGTGTGACCGGACTCCGCCGCAAGGTATAAAGCCGTTTCACCAGACTGGTTTTGCTCCGCCAACAACTCTTTAAGCTCCACGCCGTCGTGGTCTCCGATCATCTCCAAAAGAAGGTCCGTTTTGCCTTCTCTAACCGCCGTATGTAACGGCGTGTCGTCACGTCTCGCCGTCATCTGCTTCGTCATCGTCTTCATGATCTCTTTCATGATGATGATGATTCTGTTTAAAGAATCTTTGGAATTAAAAAAAATTTGGTGGAATTTTAGATCGAGATAGGGAGGTCTACATGAGTAGATTTGAGGAAGAAATTCGACAAGAGTAACATGAAATCTCTGGACAAGAAACAACAAAATATATTATTACCTCGTGGTTTTGGCTTCTTGTGTTGTATGTTATAGACATTATCTTAAATCATATCTTAATTATCTTATTACAAAACAAAATCAAACCTTAGTTTCCACTCGAAGCATTATTTTGTGTTTTTTCTATTTCAAAACAAAATATCATATTTAGGTCAACAAACAATAAAGGAGTATATTTGATTAATTAAAATTTAAAATTTAACCAGAAAAGAAACTGTACTATATGAATATCAGAGCATTTGATCATAACCAACAGAATCAACTTTAAATGTTCTCCGTGCCACTAATTGGCGAAGGAAAATGACATATGAAGAAAATAATAAATGAGCCTCCATTATTGGTGGTATCTGTGTGAACGTTGGAAAATATCCGACGATTATGATACCAAACATTATGGAAATTTTAACTCATCAATTAGTTAAAACGTGGGAAAATGTGTTTTTTATTGATATTGTCAAAAAATTTCCTCAATTCACAGCAAAAAAGATAATCCACCAGTCCACCACTAGTGTAACAAATCCAACCAATGAAAAATAGATTTCACCACATTTACAAGCTCCTAATAAGAAGATGTATCTAATAAAGTTTGAAACTTTAATATGCGTGCTGACCGCATAGCGCAGTGGATTAGCGCGTTTGACTTCGGATCAAAAGGTCGTGGGTTCGACTCCCACTGTGGTCGTTTAAGAATCTTCTTTCGATTTTTTTTTTTTTGCAACTGTGTTTCTCTTCCTGAATAAAGTCAAGTTTGGAAAAGAAATTCGAAATTGGATATCAAATAATCGAAGACTCAAGATTTCTAAAGGCCATTTTACTAACCTATCATATGATTTCAAAGAACCAGGCTTTCTAATACGATACTACATATCAGCATTACTCGGTCTAAATCAACCTTAATTGATTCACAGTCCTTAAAATTACCCAACTAGACTGGATTTCATTCAATCTTCCCTTAATCCAAACAACCAAAAAATCAAATTTACCCAAGAGAAACCACAAAACCCAGAATTAATTCAATATTAATGAAATACTAGTGATTTGAGAGAGGTTGTGTGATAACAAAACTTCAGTACAACTAAATAACAAAAGGTTGGACAAAAAGAGAGGAGAATACATAAGCCGATGTTCAAAAGCTGAATCATTTCTAGAAGCTAAAGCTGGAGAATGAAACTACACTTTGATAGCATACTTCCTCACTGGGAAATACATCTCCTTCTTCTTCTCACGCTCTGTCTTCAACGAAGCCTGTTACCACAAACAACCCATATACCAAAGTTATGGTTACTATCCAATTGAAAAGGACATTATATGATTAATCTACCAAGTGATGGAAACTTTGAAATTGGAAATGGTAATGCGGGTAAAGACCTGATGCTTGGTGAGACGTCTACGGATAGCACGTGTTTTCTTGGGGCGGAGATCAAGAGGCAAGAGCTTCTTGTTCTTGTATGCTTCTCTTAAAGCAAATTTCTGCTTCTGGGAGATCACTGTCAACACCTGAGCAATGGATTTCCTCACAACCTTGCTGGATATCAAAAACACACAACATTCAATCAATAAGTAGTCAACCAAAATTCTAATAAAGAATACATACAAGTCCCGAATTCGATCGATTTACGACACCAGTTCTACTCATAAGCATTGAGATATATATAAGCTTAATGCATATCTACACTACACGTTCTATAACATGTGATTGAATCCAAATGATGATGCAAAAGCAAATCCGAAATTCCTCAATTAGACTTACAAAAACACTGATACTAGTCTAAATCGAAATGATATACATACACACATTTCATATATGCGTATATGTAGAAATCAAAAGACGTACATTTTAGAGAGCTTGTTGGGTGCACCTCCGGTGACTTTAGCGACACGGAGGAGAGCGAGCTCCGCCTTGAATTCCTTCAACTGATTCTGAAGATCAGTCTTTGATTTATCTCTAAGCTCATGAACCTTAATCCTTGCTAAACAACAAAATCAAACCAAAGCAAAAACCCAATCAGAATCACGCAATTGAAAATCAAAAGATCAAGGATATTAAGGATCTGTTCTTCGTCATCATACCCATCGTGAGCTTGCTGGTGTTGATAACTGATGTGCCGCTACTTGCTCGTTTCTGGCTCCAAACCCTAATTTGATGAAGAAGATAATTTATACGATGCCTTTGTGAAATCAATTGAGTTAGAAAACCCTCGAGAATCTTTTGGCAATTATAATGGGCCGAGTTATAGCCCAATAGTTATTTTTATGTAATATGGGCTTTATTAATGGGTCGGAAGACGAAAGGAGAAAAAGGTGTGAATAGTGAAAGCAAAAAGGAATAAATTCGTCAATAAAACCCAAAAGCATCAGATTCTGTTGTTTTTTTTGAGTTTGGTGTTTGTGAGAATTAGATTCGGAACTATCATTAAGGGTTGGCAAAAAGAATTGGCCCTTCTATTTTCTTATCTCTAACCATTTTTTTTCCTTTACAAAATTCAGAACATTTGACTCATACATTTTTCTTATCAGAAACAAAAACATTATTAAAAACCAAATGATTTATTTTTTAATAATTTAAAACAGAGTAAAACCACTGTATATATTTGTAGATGGTCCAAAATCGTCAGTTCAATCGAATCAAAATAATTTCACACGGTTTCTAGCTAGGTCTACCTAGCAATCTCACACACATTGGTTTGATAAGAATACGAATAAACTTACTTTTTATAAAGTCGATCCCATCAACCAAAAAATATCTTTAACAGGAACCTAAAAATATATACATTTTTTTAGATTAATTTATATGTCACTACAGAAACCTCTCCACATTTTTATTGCAAAGACTATAGACATAAGCAAAAGAGATACAAAACATGTTGTGTGCTTCTCAAGCATCAACAACGACCCTTTGCTCAACCATGGACCAAACCTCACAACCTTCATCTTCTTCTTCATCCGCAATCCGGCTCGGTGGTCGAGCCATCGACCGTCATAACCCAATCATACGTGACGGTCGGAGACTCACTCCTCCACCTTCTCCAAGCCTTAATCCATCTTCTTCGTCTTCTTCTACTTATCATACTCCTCTTATGACTAGATTAGGTCTTGAGAGTAGTGAGCAAAAACGTGTAGCGAAGAGGAAGAGCAAGAAAGGTGACAGTGACGTTGGTAAGTCACCGGTTAGTTGTTTTAGTAGTGATACTCCTCAGGGTTCTTCAAGGTACTTATTGAGTAACCCGGTTTTCTTTGACGGGTTTGTGGATTCCGACCCGATTCCACTACCTATTGATGAACCGGAGATAACCAAAGCTGATGATTTGGATAATCTTCATGAAGAGCAACTGATTATAAACGCCTCAAAGTATCTATCAACTTCTGCGTCTTTCTTGGAGAAGAAGCAACCCGATTTCTTCGAGGGGTTCTTGGATTATGAACCGGTTCTGTCTCCGGATAATCCTTTCTCTGAACCCACAAAAGCTTCTCCTACTGCATCTCTGAGCTCTCTTGAAGATAAAGATGTTTCGTCCCCGGATTTCAAATTCTCTCCTCCTCCTCCACCACCTCCTTCTCCTCCTCCGTCTTCGCCGCCACCACCACCAGTGAAAAACTCATCTTCCGATCAAGTAAGTTATCGAACAAAACCATAATATTTAATCATGACTTAATGTTTTGAAGTCAAACTTAACAATCTTTCTTTCGTTATAATTAAAAGGTGGTTGTTTTGAGAGTGTCACTTCATTGCAAAGGCTGTGCAGGGAAAGTTAAGAAACATCTATCGAAATTGAAAGGTACACTAACAACTAAAGTATTTATTTTCATGAAATTATATTCTTGATGTACTTACTGTAAATAAGAGATCATAATCTTGATTTGTAAAGATACTCTGTTTTTGGTCCTTTGATCATTGTTGAATGCAGGAGTGACGTCGTATAACATAGACTTCGCAGCAAAGAAGGTTACCGTGACGGGAGACGTGACGCCGTTAACTGTGTTGGCGAGTATTTCCAAAGTTAAAAACGCACAGTTTTGGCCTGAGATCATTCCGAAGTAATTCTCTTTTTTTTTTCCTCTGTTTTCGTCTATGTTCTTATCTTTACTTTGGAAGACAAAACTTGTGAAAATGTTACTTTCTTTTGTGCGTTTATTTGTGTTGGTTATGGCATGAGAATTTTGAGAAATTCTAAAGAAATTAGTATTGAGAAATGTTTCTATTGTTAATTGCATATGGATTTACAGTTACACCACACCAAAGATGTTTTTTATTTAATCCAAAAAAATTATTGTTATTCAATGCATATGGATTTACACCAAAAAATATTGTTATTCAATCCATATAGATTTATCTATTTACACCAAAAATCTAATGTTATTCAATCCATATAGTAGATCTGTAGATGTACACCAAAGATTAAAATTTTTATTTATTTATCTTTTCTCAAAAAAGGAAAAAAAAAAAATCAAAAGTTTGTTAATTATAGTATCTTGCATTTCTTTTTTCTTTGATGACAAGACAAATTTATATCATGCATATCTAAAAATGTATTCAAATGGATGAACCAATATATCACTTACAACAACAAAGGAAAAGAAAAAAAATTCCCTGCATTGTTGTTAACTTTGAATAGCTTTTATGGCATAATTGGAACGTGTCTCCTCTGCTTGGTTCCTATGGATTGGAACGTTTTGGTGGAATTGGATCATTTATAGTCAACATAGCTTTTATGAACAAGATAAATATTGAATCAAGTTACGAAATAATTTTTGTTCTACTACTAGAGAAAAATATTTATTGACGAGATAAAGACATCCAAAAAGTTTATATAAACCCTCCAAACCATATCAACTTGTGTCAGTGTGTATACAACAAAGTAATATTGTAATGGCGAAATCAACTTTTGTTCTTGTGGTAATTTCTTTTGGTCTCCTCTTCGCTTGTGTCATTGGAACCACTCAAGATGAGACCAGCCGTTTACTCTGGTCTAGACCATCGGCTAGAGGACTGGCTGATTCACCACCACAAGGTCCACATAAACCAACCATCTTCGGGTTAAAACCATGGTCACCATCACAACGTGTGGTTTTCAGAATGTTACCAAAATACGTTCCAATCCCGCCATCCGGACCAAGCCGAAAAGAAACTCCTCCATCGCCTCCTGGATACATGTGATCATATCGTTTCGTCTTGCATATGCTATAATAAGAATCGCTTATTTATATTTCAATTCTACATGTTGTAAAATTTGCTATGTGAATCTGATGGAAAGCTTGTAAACTAGTAGTAGAATGATTTCGCATTTTCGCAAGTTTAGTAGTGATAACAAAATAAAAGTCCAAACACAAACTCAAAGCTTGTTAATATTGAGGACATTAGCATCAAAATAGTCTTTATAAGGATGATTCTCAGGAACCAATCTTCTAAACTCTTCAAATTGCTTCTCTGCTTCAGCTTTCTTCTTCATCAATGTATAAATCAAACCTTGACATAGATATGGTCTAAAATCTTTAGGCTCATCCTTCACCAGTTCTTGATAAACCCTAAGTGCTTCAATTGGATTACCTTTTATAACCCTAATCTGTGCAATCAACAACATGAAATCTCTGAAATCTTTCTTCTTATTCTCCTTCTTGCATTTCTCAATCGCTTCGTTGATTCTACTCTCAATCTCTGATAACTTTGATTCGGATTCAGAGTAAGCCATTACTAATCCGTGATAAGCTTCGACACGAAACGGATCTTTAGCTAGAATCTCTTCGAATCCTTTCGTTGCTGATTCGAAATCGCCGCCGTAGGTTTGTACCTGAGCTTTTAAGATCCGCCATTCTTGTTCTTCGGGTTCGATTTCGATCAAACGGTTTAGAATCTCTAAAGCGTGTTCGAGGTTTTTGGTTTGGAATTTGATTTTCATTAGAGATTGAAGAGCTGCGACGTCGTTTGGATTGTTAGTGAGATGCTTCTCC
Organism: Arabidopsis arenosa; assembly: GCA_905216605.1. Taxonomy (NCBI): domain Eukaryota; kingdom Viridiplantae; phylum Streptophyta; class Magnoliopsida; order Brassicales; family Brassicaceae; genus Arabidopsis; species Arabidopsis arenosa. The sequence goes on along the minus strand of LR999456.1, from coordinate 627,528 downwards.
AGCGCTGCTTCTTCTTCTTCCTTTTGACGCGACGAGATTTGATCAGTGAGATCCGCCGTCGTGGATGGTGGAGGAGGAGGTGAGACGAGAGTTGCTGCGGTGGCGGGTTTGGTGGCGAGGTGGAGGGAAGCGGAGAATAAAGCGGCGGCTGTTGTTAGGGTTACGCAGGTGGTTTTGAAGAAAGATGGTTTAGGGTTTGATGATGATGATGAAGACGAAGAAGCTCTGATGGCGCGAGGCGGAGGAGGTTTTTGTAAGATTCGGTACGAAACAGGTTTAGGCTGGGGTTTACGGTGACTATCGAGTCGGAGGTGAAGTGTTTGGTCACAGTAGTGAAACTTGGCCAGAGACGCCATTGTTGAGAGAAAAAAAAAACCTAACGCCGGCGATGAGATTTGAGATAGAAGAAGAAGATGATACCAAACCAAATTTTCAATTTTACAGAATCAAAACGTCGTCGTCTGGTATCTATTTGGGCTTAGAGGTTGTTTTGTAAGCTTAATGGGCTGGGTTTCTTTGTATAATCAAACGTCGTCTGAGATCCAGAAGATGTTTGGGTTCGCTTTCTATACCTCATTTGATATTCATGAGTGATGCAATGTTCTTTCTACGTACCAAATCTCGTGGTAGACACTTGAAAATATATGTTTCCTACTTATTCGATATTTGACTATTTTAACCAATTAGTTTCGATTCTAAAACTCTTAATTGTCGCGACGTCTAAAAAGTTATTTCTCCTTGAGAATTACGATATAAGCATTTATCATATACAAAAGATAAAAGTCATTATTGATTAAACTAAAATACAAAACCCTTCCATCATTTGTTTTGTTCATTGAAACGCTTCTTCGTCTTATACTCGTAAACTTGTGGCTACAAAATTTTGATTCCCTCTACACTAATGAATACACTCTGATTGACCAAATGAGATGTTAACGTTCTAAGACGTATGTGTGAACGTTACGCAAATAAACTGGACCGTCGAAACTCTTTTTTTTTTCGTATAACAAACAAAAAATAATATAATTGAAACGGAATGCCAAAGAGCTTGGAACTACATGCATGACATTACGTTTTCATTGGTATTTCCAAAGTACGTTGTCGTTTTAGGCATTTCGTTTTCTTGTTTGCTCTTTTATCATTCGTGTTGTTGACATTTATCTTCTTCTCTTTACTTTTTTTAACCTTTTTGTTCGTTTTGCAACGTTGGGAATAAAAGAAATTAACCACCAAATTTGAATCTATTTTGAAGAAACAAGATTGATTGACTTTCACATTTAAGTACTTTTGTCCTTGATATTATTATTTTTTTGGTAAGATTTGTCATTGATATTTTGGCAAGCGGTTGTAAATCAAAAACTTTTTGGCACTCCTTTAATTTATTCCAAAGGTGTCTTGCAAAACAGTTGTCGGAAATCAACAAATTGAACTAGAGAGATTTTCAAAGTGGTTTCTGATTCACTTTTAGTTATAGAATTTTTATCTGTAAAATAAAAAACTAAGTAAAAGTTTGATTATGTAAGAAGTAACTCTTAATCATGCATTATAGTAAATGTTTTTTAATACTTTTAAGAGTACACATGATCATCTTTAAGACTCTTAACTAATAATTAAAGAACCACTATATACATCCTAAAAACAAATGGACCAGTCAGGTCGGTCCAATCAAGAACCGAAAATGCGGTACTAAAGAAGAAGAGTGTCTTCACCAAACTTTGGCTTCAACACTGACCAAAAAATCGAAAGAGATAAGAAAACAAAAATAGCCACCAGAGTTTAGGGGTCATCACCAAATCATAACACGCAATCCTATGTAGTGACGCCAACATTCCCACGTGCTTCCACGTGCCTTCCACGTGGCGTCTTCACCATTCGATCTCTGTCCTACAATTTCTTTTTTCCAGCATTGTTTTTTTATTATTATTAAACACGAGTCAAACTGATTAACAATGAGGTACGAAAATATTAAAGAGGTTATCGCAAATGATCTACCGCTAATCTTAATAACCATTAATTGTGTTTAAGATTCTAAGGGTTTTTACTATATGAATGTCATGAACTCTGTATGTATACGTTTAATTCTATAGATATAGAGAACCAAGTTCGAACTTAATTATACGTTTTAATTTGTTTATCCCTATTTTCTAATTTGGATACTAAAGTTATTCATAAATGGAGATAAATGCAGATGCTAGCTTAACCAATAAGAAAAAAAAACATATATGCAGAAAAAATCTTCTAAAGACAAATTATATTAATCATTTTTGGCTACATTTCAGAGTTTCATACAAAGAGCAAAATTTAAAAAGACAACAGATATTTATTCAGTTATATGAGTTACGAGTTATGACTACATAAAACCATAATCGGCTCATACATATACACACACACATGCCTATAATAATATAGATGAGTGTATGTATATTTAAGTAAAAGTAGGTGTCATGATCTTAGATTGTAGTTCGTGAAAGCAAATCTCGGATTCTTCGAGCTGTCTCTTTCTCGGTCGGTATTTCTTCTCGTCTTCTCTCGTATGCTTCGAAGAACTCTTTGTTCTCTTTCTCTAGCTCCTTCCACACTGCAAAATTAATCAATTCTTCAATCCTTATCTTACATATATATTATGCCATATATGTATATCTATACTATAATATGTGTACCTGTGGAAGTGATGATGGGCTTGATATTAGCATGCTTGAACAGAGCATCCATACACTCTTCTTTGCCCATGTTGAATACTATACATTCTTCTATCAAATGATGCACCTGCAGCCATTAATAACACATGATGATGATATGATCAGCATCGGTTAAGTGACGAAATATCATCAAGATCAGAGATTGATTTGACAAGAAATAAAACAGAAGAGTTTGATTAAATCGTACCAAATGGATGTAAGATGCTTGCGAGCTATTATGATCACCCATGATATATGAAAGTGATTAAAGAGAAATTAGAGAGAGAGAGGGTATGATGATGGATGGGAGAAGAAAGGCAGGTGAAAATATATATAAAACGCTACAAGAGCCGAAAAATAGAAAGAGGAGTATTAAAATATTTATAAGAAAAAAATAAATATCTTAGAAGAAACACAAGGAAATTATAATTTCATTGAATTATATGTAGATACACTATAGTCACGGAATGACCTTAAATGGACAGGGTTTGTTTTATTTGTGTAGTTGATTACAGAATAATTCAAAAAATCGAATCAATTTGCGAATGTTACTTTTTGCTTTTTGTTAAAATTGACATGTTTCTGTATTCAAAGGAATCGCCTAATTGTGCTAATCTCTTGAGAGACGATATTTAGAAGAAGAAAAAGGGAAAACTAAATTCAAAGTGCATATATTTTTATTTTTCTTAGAAAAAAAGATAATATATTAAACACAATATGATAAATTTATAAATAGTTTTTAAATAATTAAAATATGTTATCCTTAATCAAAACGGCGTGCTGGTATCAGTTTTGCTGACTTGTAACATTGGGCTCGTGATAGGGCCCATAATCCCACGTGGGCATATGCTTATGATTGGCTGAGACGAGATTACAATAGATTTTACGAAACGGGAACGCATCCTTCGACTGCTTACGTGGCGATTGGCCCGTTTACCACGTGAAGTAGGACCCACCTACATAGTTATAATATCAATATGTATAAACGTTATGACCCATAAATAATCATTATCGTTTAGCATCTCTTAATACAGTAATGCTAACTTTTACATATTTTTAATCAATTTATTTGTATATTGCCTTGTATTACATTGCCACCTAATTCCACCTACCAAGAATTGACCTGTATATGCTGTAATAGTTTTATTTACAAAATACATGAATGCTTTGAAACGTTTTGCATATAAATAACGAGTGAGACCGACAAATAGTGACAATAATGTCAAAATAAATAAAACATTTGTGACAGTTTATCTACAAGAGTAAGTAACAACTGTGATTTTATACCATATTAATCGCATTAACTACATGTTTGTAATAACCATGCATCCCAATTTCAAAACGCTTAATTAGGTTGGTTTGTTGTGCTCATGTTTTACGAAAACGCAAGCATGCAATGAATTGATGGCCTGATTTTTTAATTAGACAATAGATTCTTTTAAACCTCAATGAATTAATAAAAATTACATTTCTTTTTCCGGTGGTGTTTGGCTAGTTTATAATGAATTATCATCAATGATTTCGAGATTATAATAACATTATCAAAATCAAAAGCCACCCTTCACTTTTCCAAACAATAAGTGAGGACACATGCATGGGAGATGGAGCACTTATGCATATGAGTGAGTGTGGGTGTGGGTATGTCGAATATTTCAGCCCTTTGGTAATGTAACCAAACCAGGTTTTAAGAGGTTTTCTACTTTCTTTCGATTTAATAGTTATGTATCAAATAATTTCAGTATTAGGCTATTCGTATACATATAAATGCATATTATTTTGTATAATTTTGAACATTTTCATCTAACAGTTAAATCCTTTAAAAAAATAGCTGTAGAAATAGTAATTAAAATTAAAATAAAAGCTTAAAACTATATAAACTTTAGCGTCATGTTCTTGAACGATTATCAAACATTCAATTCAAATCAATATTTCTAGCTACAATATTTAAAGTCTTTAAATGCAATCAATACAGCATGCTCGAATAGTTTATCCACGTAACGTGAATCTAATCGCAAATATAAAAAAAGAAATTCACCCCCAATACTAATTTGATTTCTTTCTCGAACCTGTTGTTCTATCCTAGCAATATATACCCTACTATTCTTTGCACTATTAGTACATCACCAATCAGAATAAGTAAATCCAAAACCATCCAATATGTGTTCAACAACATTTAACATTTTGATATACTTTGTAAGGTAGTAATGAGTTCGATGTACTTTGGTCATTGGAGTTTCCCCACATCCTTGGGAAGGCTTTGGTTGGATTCCCGAACATTTTTAGGGACCACCAAGTTTGGTAACTGTATATGTCGAAAGAAGTGTTTCTTGGAAACAAGAAACACATTAGCTGGTACAAAGTTTTTTTTTTTTTTTGTTAAAGTAAGCTGGTACAAAGTTTACATCATCAAAAGTTCATAAAATCACTTATACTATAGTGTCAAATTTATATTATACTTCTTACAAACTCATCCATCAGCTGGTACCACTTTCACCATATCTTTTGCATGTGAATAAAGTACTCTGAGTTTAAAATATTTCATTTAGAGATATCATCTCTCTAATGCAATCTTGGTTAACATATAGATATAGTACTGATCTTCTATTTTTTTTTTTTTTTTACATTGATGTTCATGCATGCAGATATAAAATACCTAAGAAAAACTTCATTGAAATTTATTTCCTTAGTGATCATAGAATTTGATTGGTAAACTCTTGTCAATTGTCATACATAATATTCAAACTGCTAGCTAGCTAGTAGAAATCCCTAAAAAAGGAAAATCACAAAAGAAAACATTTATCTGACCACAAAAATAAACCGTGAATAATAATAGGAAAAGACTACTGGAATTTCGGAAAATGTGAAATACTGTACCAAAATTATTTTTATTTTTAAATATTCCAAACCCAAATTAATTAAATTCCGAAAAACAAATTCACGTGGCGACTTTCTCAACGGGCCTAAACTATTTTCACATATAATTCATATAAATATATTAGTCAAGGCCCAATAAAGCCCACATAAACCGCCGACTCCAGCGCTAACCGTTGATTAGTATGACAACAATTCCTCATCTAACGACCTTAAAAACAACACGTCAGCAATCCATGCCATATTTCAGGATCCAATTATATATCATCCAACGAAACGTATAAATTCGAAACCGAAACCCTCAAAAATCATCATCATCATCATCTTTCATTGCCCAGAAGTTATTAATCAGAACCGATCAATCTCCGATTAATGGCGCCGAAGGCAGAGAAGAAACCGGCGGAGAAAGCACCAGCACCAAAGGCGGAGAAGAAGATCGCGAAAGAAGGAGGAACGAGCGAGATCACTAAGAAGAAGAAGAAGACGAAGAAGAGCACAGAGACGTACAAGATCTATATCTTCAAGGTATTGAAACAGGTTCATCCAGATATCGGAATCTCTGGTAAAGCAATGGGAATCATGAACAGTTTCATCAACGATATCTTCGAGAAACTCGCTCAGGAATCGTCTCGTCTCGCTCGTTACAATAAGAAACCGACGATCACGTCTCGTGAAATCCAAACCGCTGTGAGACTTGTTTTGCCTGGTGAATTGGCTAAGCATGCTGTCTCTGAAGGAACCAAAGCCGTCACCAAATTCACAAGCTCTTAATGATTAGATCTAATTTTGTTTATCGAAATTATAGATAATTGTTCTGTCTTTTGATCAAATCTTCGATCTCATATGATGATACCTGAACAATACATTGTTCATATGAATTCTTTTTCTGCTTGAGACCTATTTCAGTGCTATTCGTAAGATTGATATAAAATCAAAATCTATATGAAACGTTGCATTTCTTATTTCTGAACATGACACATTGATTACAAGTAATAGATGTTATGTTCTGTCTTTACAGAGAAACATACAGAGAGATAGAAACTTTAGAGAGATTTTCAGTTTATACAGAGGAAGAAGAACTATGCTTTCTTAGGGGATTTGGATTGGTAGCCTTTGATGGTGACTTGGGAGTTTTTGTAGTTGAAGCTGCTTTCTCAGACTTCTTTGGGAGGAGAATTGGGTTTATGTTTGGTAAAACACCACCGTGTGCGATGGTTACGCCTTTGAGTAGCGTCCCTAGCTCCTCGTCGTTCCTCACTGCTACTAGAACATGGCGTGGTATGATACGGTTCTTTTTGCTATCTCTTGCAGCGTTACCCGCAATCTTGGAAAGGATCAGGCTTGGAAACATAAAGATAGTGACATTCTTCGAAAGGATTAGTCTGCAAGATTTTGAACATCCTAGAGATTTGTAATGTAAGAAGTCAATTCAAAAGATGGGTTCTGGACATTTGTTGATCTGTAACATGCACATCAATCCAAGTTATTTGCAATGTAACACATCGATTCTAAGAACGGCCGGTGATACATGTTTCTCAAGGTACCTCAATGAAGTACTTGCAGATGAATTATATAAGTGTTTAATTTTACAGCCTCACATGATTATCAATGGAAGAATCAAGAATTGAGAAACCTTTTTAGTTCTATTTGCTTCCCGAGAAAATCCTAAGGAAGAACATTCTTATCTTTGCTTTTTTTAGGTAAATTATGTTAACGGCTTGATTATCACCGACTCTAAAGCAAAGGGTCAAAAAAGGAAAAGACTCAGTTAACGGCTAGATTATCACCGAACCTAAGCTCTAGACTTTCACAAACCTAAATGAAAAAAGGAAACAACACACAAGCGTAAAAAAAAAAGGAAACTTGGAATCCCAAAACACACAGTCTATAAATATAGTATCGCGTCTCTTCTTTTTCTCCATCTAATCGTTTTAGTATAATCAAAAACCAGAGAAACACAGAGAGAAAAGAGAGTTATAAAGTGAGAAAGACTGCAATTTCATGCTTTGATTTTGTAGCATTATCTTCTTCGCTCGATTCTTGCTTGCGTTGCTTATATTTCATCTTTGGCTCCAACGCTTTATTATTTGTTGTGGGTTTTGTCGTTGCTCTTTGCCGACAAGATACGAGCGCGTGACGGATGATGATGATTCATCTTTGTTTACAAATCACTCCCATCTCTCTGTGGTGTCGAGACATCGCAGTCTCTCTCTCTCTAACCACCACAAAGTCAAAGAAACTCTACGAAGATGGCGACGGTGATTCGTATGCCGGTGACAGTGGTGATCCTATAAGGCCCAACAACAACAATTCCAGCCCACTAAAACAGGTCAATTTTTCCAGCCCTTCTCTTGCTCTCTTTTTTTTTTTTTTAATGTTTTAGAAAATAAAAATAAATTTCAAAAATTTTAAAAACTTAAAAACTAAAAATAAACTTAATAACTAAAAACAAAACTAAATTCACACTTAAATTTTTTAAGAAATAATGCTTTTAACCAAAACTATGTTAATTTCATTATTACTTTTTAAAACTTAGTTAAAGTGTTAAATTTTTAAAACGTCGAAAACTAACCGCGCCTAGGCATCCTGTCCTTAGTTGGTCCGTAAGCTTTGGTGTTCGAAGTTCGGCATGGTTTTCACGTAATATAGATTTAACACTTAAACTCATTTTTAAAAGTTAATAACGATTTTCACTAAAATTTAAAACAAATTTAACGCTTAAATTTTTTAAGCAAATAATTAATAATTTTTAACTAAAACTATGTTAATTTCACTATTAATTTTTTAAAATTAGTCCAAGTGTTAAATTTTAAAGAAAGAGAAACTCTCTCAAAAATGGTGACCAAACTCTCTCCAAAATTTCACTTGAACAAATTTAACACTTAAACTTTTAAAAAATAATGCTTTCAACCAAATTATTATGTATTCACATTTATGTTAATGTATTCACCAACCATATCCCAAAACATGGCTATTACAATATTGTTATGAATTTATCATTTGTAATATACTAGCATATTAACATTTCACAACTCAACCAAAACATAGTTCGTACTCTTCACCTTACATTATGATTCAAAGAGAATCCATATCATACAATCGTTCACATGTATTACTCTTTGTTATTGTTGAATAAGCAATCGAGTAATCACATTCATAGCACACAATCAAAAAACTTGTAATCTTTAAAGAGTTGATGTACTTTTGGAAAACAAAACTAAAAAAAATGATATTTCATATATTTTTTTGTATGTTAATTTATATTTAGTTTTAGATATTTCTTTTGACCAAAAAGAATATGTACCTACAATCACTAATTATATCTACTATTTTTGTAACAAATATCAGCAATATACGTCTTGTGAAATCACCATCTTTGTGTCTCATTTAGATCTATCTTATCAACTAGAAAATTCAGACACAGAAAATTAAATATATGTTTGCATTCGTGTCGTATGGCTCTATGGAACGTATAACAACATTAAATTCCAACGAGACTGACATCTCCTCACATGGGGGAGAAATGTTTGTCTTCTAGACAAGAAAAGTAAAAGAAAATACAATTATTTGGGTTCTTAATTTATTTCTGTTGACAAAGCTTATTGGAAGTTTTCAATATTTTTAAGATCTGTCAGACCAACTATAAATACATGTATTCTCATCAAATGCAATGAACAATTTTGTTTCCACTAAATGCAATGAACCATGATGGTTATTGGAGAGGTTTTTACATTAAATTGCAATTAACTTTTTCAACATTATGAGATTGCAGAAGTAAAGACTATTCAAATACAGTTAATGGTGTTTATTAAATTATGTATCTCCCTCACCACATGGACTCATGTATCTGATGGATACATTGTAGTAACTTATTTGACCTAAATAAATTATACTTAAAATACAAAATTTTGGTCAATCTTAATTATAGTTTACCTAACAAAAGGTAAACTTTTAAGGAACTGGTGTAAATATACATTTTTTTTCCTTGTTAAAAAAAGTATAATTCATAATTTTATATCTGAACCATTTGACCATGCTCAGAACATTTACTGAACCATTTGACCATGCATTGAGATATTAGTGTTACTACTTAGGAAAGAGTTTACAGAACTAGTTTTTACTGAAAAATTAAATAAAATGATATTCACATAATTAAATAAAAAAATGACTATGTATTAAAAGTAACTTTCAATTCTTTTAATATACTAGAATTTACCAATACATGCTCTCAATTCGGATAATCACTGTCTACCTAACACATTTGTTTTTTCACCCTCTTTATATATAAAGTCAGTCCCTCTCTATCTCCCGATCTCATCACTCACACAATAATCTTTCTCTCTCTCTCTCTCCTCTTATCTCTCTTTTCCCAATCCTTTTTGTCTGAATCTGTAGCTAACCATGTCGGAGAGACCAAGCCGTCACCAGAGAAGACCTTCTCAGAGCGTTTTTCCGATCTCCCTTGACGATCTCTCCGATATCTCTCTCGCAGCAAATCCTCCTTCCTCCGTTCCTACTAACCCGCCGCGCCACCAGATCCCTCCGCCGTCTCCGGCAGCTCCTCCGGTAAACCGTAGCAACAATGACGACAATGTTAGCAAGGATCACAAAGGGAACGCCTCTTCTAATTAATTAATATCGCTTTTTTCTTTGTTTTTTAATATAAGTTTCAGCCCTTTAATTATCGCATAAGCCTTTTTTTCTCTTAATAATCAGATTTTGTCTTTCTTTACTCGTGTATGATAAATGAATCAATCGTAATTTCGTATTTCGGGTTTATGGTGGTATTGAATGAAGAACAACATTTAGTTTATAACAAAACCTGAATTAAACTTGAACAGTTGTTTGATTATGACAAAAAAATTACTGAACAAAAACTGTAATTTTGAATTCATTTTTCATGTAACTGTTAAGAAAATACAAGTTTCGATTTATTTCTTATAATCTAATATGTTAAGGATGGACCTTATGGTTGACGTTGACCGCGAGATCCGTGGGTCTTCTATATTGAAAGATGGAAAAGGCTTTGAAGTACTAAAACAATAATATTAAAATATAAATAGACGCAAACATCAATAAGATTGATAATATATATATTTTAAATCGATATTAAAAATGACTCGAGAGTCAAATATTTTAAATTACTTTTTAAACACTTAATTACTAATTTCTTATGTGTAAAATGATGATATTTTTCAAAAATTTAGTTGCATATTCAAACTATTTATTTTATTGATTTGACTAATTAGTCAACATAAGTTTTGGTTTCAAAGCTGACAATATAATATTTTTGACAAATATTAATATTCGAGTTTCTACATTTAATAGGTAAGCCATAAAAATATGTTGAAAAAAAAAAGAAATATAGTTGATTTCTCCATTGAGTTATATGCATATACCTAAAGATCTTTTTATTTTGTCTTTTAAACATCTACTATTTTGTTATTTTTTTTGTGTGTTTATGTATATGAGGTTGCTACATGTTGACCGAAGTCGCATCTTTATGGAACCTAATATTTCTCCATTTAAAAGCCAAACGAGAATAGTACAAAATATAATTTAGAATGATTTAACCAAACGAAGCATATAAGGGTTTAGCCATACGTATTCAATAAAATGCCCAAATGCGCAGAATGTCTTTACATTTTTCTGTTTCCTATTTTTTCATGGCCTTGTAAACACTAACGAGAAAATTTGACTTTAGTTTAGTTCATTGTTCAATGAATTTAAATACAAAACATATCAATATGATTTGTAGACAACTCTTTCGAATTTTATAAAAACTGCGAACTAATTTTCGAGGATAATTTAGTTGAGAGATGTCTTATCCTTTAATTATTATTGACTAAACAATTATATGAGTATATATAACGAAATTATAAGATCAAAAAGATGACATTGAATTAAAATGATTGACTTCATGTGGCCAGTGGTTTTGGTCGCTATAAAGATTCATCATTTGCTGAAAAAATTGAAAATCTTTCGTCTGAATAATAAATAATGTTGCTTGTTTGTTTTATTCTCTTTCGACGGAAATTTTTTAGACGGAAAAAAGTATTTATAAAATGATTAAAGTGGATCCAATTTTAGCGGGAGAAGAGTGGCTAATGCAACGGACAAGATTCCGTCGGTGTTCCCAAAGGCAAATTAAACAAACAAAAAAACGTGAAAAAGTAATAAAATTTGTAAAATTATTAAAAAGTAAATACATCCAACAATTTTGTTTCTGACATAAATATTATTGCCATCGATCTGACGTTTTGTCTGTCTCCGATGAGTCTGTTTCTTTTTATCCACAAAATAGTAGTCCCTCTGTTTCAAAAGATAATGAATTTTGGAGAAATTTTTTTGTTTTATAATACAAGTCGTTTTCAAGTTTCTATGCAAATTAAATATTATTTTAATACTTTATGATTATTTATATTATACAGTTTTTTTAATGATTGGCTGAACTTTTTAAAAATAGATTTTCTTAATCGGCGTGCTATTAGCTAAAACGCCTTATATTTTGAAAGGGAGAGAGTATGTTTTAAAACCATTATTACGATTGACTGGAAAAGGAACTGAAATTATAATAAACAATTAAACATCTCTTTATATCCCCCAATGAGTCAATAAAGGGTAAAGTCCAAAGGACAAAAAAGGTGAAAAGACCCAGTTACCAAAGCCACAAACTCATTAATAAATTCGGTTATTTTGTTTAATTAGCATGAGTTTTTGTCAATAACATGCAATCTGTTGGATTCAATTATGGATTACCACACAATAATACTTCAAAGTACAAACCTATATCAAGTTTTTTTTGCATAAAACAAAAGTTTTTGGGTACATGTATATATCTTTTATAATAACGTAACTCAATGGAGACATCAATCATCATTTTTTAAAAACATATTTTTCTGGCTTTCTTATTAAATGTAGAAATTTGAATATTATATTTGTTAGTCGTGACTCAGCCAATTTCTCAAGCTCCACTAAAGATGTGTTTCGAAATAGTACATCTTTCAAAATAAATACATTTCGGGAGTATATTTGCTTATACAACTACCGAAAAAGATCATATTTGAATATTTCATTCCAAAAATCATATTTGCATTATTGCATATAGTATTAGTTTTTCAAATCTGTCCCAATTTCCCAAATAAAAAACAGGGAAAAAAAAAGTATGGAAACGTGTGACCACGTGGTGAATCACGTTGTAATGGGCCCGGCCCAACATAATACCGTTATACGGTTATAGTATGTCGTTAAGTTTCCTGTTTTTTTTCTTTTCTTAAATAAAGATGAAATTCCTAACCAGAATATTTTAGTTCGTACTTCGTACCGTTGAAGTTGGTTTCATTATAAACCGTAACAAACCGAAATTCAAACTGCAAGGAGGCAAAATAAACCGAATTAACCCATCTGAATGTCTGATTTCACCAAATCTTCTTCTTTGTACTGGCTCTTTAATGCTACTTAATTAAGATAATGAATGCTTAACTACTTAATTGAGTATATTCTTGATGTTTTTAATATCTCTCTCTAATTGCATATTAGTCAAAACACTGTGTCTTGACCTCCCATGGTCCATGGAGGCTAAATAAGGCATTGGTGATGGAGAACTAGACTCTCAAGTCATCTAATCTTCAACTATGACACAATATATTGCCAACAAACATTCTGATCTCAGTTACTTTAAACACACAGAAACAAATTTACTCTTCTCTTTCTTGTTTTTAGCTCTTAGGTTAGAGACACTGATTATCCATGGAAAAATCAAGTGATGAACAACACTTTTTTTTTTATTGTCCATACTATGAAAAGATTGACGCGGTTACATATTCACTGGATAAAATATATAAGCATATAACAATGCCTCTCATGAGTTACCATATGATAAGGTGGAAAGAAACATCACACTCTCCACTTCTTCTTACTTTTTTTTTTACTCTTAGGTAACAAACAACAACAACACCTTAGAGATTCAAGTGGTGTCACCGAAACCGAGGTAGTTCTTTTTAGAAACCGAGTTAATGAGCTTAACACTGAAATCCCAGAGTTTCTGCGCCAAAGTTTCATCTCTAGCAAGTTTGCTTGGAGTGACTTCGTTGCAATCAGCAAAGTACTTTCCTGTTACGCCTTTCACACTTGGATGCAGAGCAACATAACATGTTGTAGCTGCTCCCTGTCAACATCACATGGACCATCAAAAGGTTGTTCTTATATATTCGTCTTTATTTAGTAACATAGTCATAGAGTTAGATCTTGAATTTGGCTTAGTCTTAGGATTCTTTCTACTAGTATAGTACCTGAGGTATATTTTTCCACAAGTAGAAGCTGAAAAACTTCAAGAACCCTGTGAAAATAGGGATTTAAAATAAATACTAGTGAAAAGAAAAGGGAATAATTTGAAGAGAAACAGAGAAATTGAGAAATTTTTACTCATTAAAAGAGCAGTGTGTTGGAAGAGATTGGTGAGAATGAGACCAGGGTGAACTGAATTTGCTGTTATGTTTACTCCTTCTTCCTACCAAACAATGTCCCCAAAAATATTTTGAGTTTTTATTTTCTTAAGTGTTTATGAATTTGAGATAGTACCAACACTTTGATATATGTGTTTGTGTGTGTGTGAAGGCGACCTGAAGTTGACGGGAGAGCTCATTAGCGTGCAATATATTGGCTAGTTTCGATTGTCCGTAAGCTCGTTTATCCGAGTAACTGAGAGAAAAAAGAAGAAGATGGTTATTACTTATAAGATGCAATGTGATTTCGAAACAAGTCAACAACTATAGAATTTTTTACCAGCAAATGTCATTGATGCTGTCGAATTGGATTCCTTCTTGGTAAGTATAGATATGAGCCACAGATGATACATTCAAAATCCTTCCTTCAACACCACTGCTTTTAGCTGTGTTCTTCATTGTGTCCAAGAGCAAGTTTGTCAACAGAAAATGACCTATATAGTATATAATTCAATAATTAAAATTCAATATTTCAGGTTTAATTTCTGAAATTAAATGTCTTAACTTGTGTTTAAATTTAAATATATGAATTACCAATGTGATTTGTAGCAAACTGCAATTCGATTCCATCTTCAGAGAGTTGGTATGGACAGAACATTACTCCTGCATTGTTTCTGCAAACACCATTTTTGTACAATTGTTATAGATACATAACTCTGTTACAGTTTTAAATAATTAATATGCACTTTTTTCTTACACAAAAAAAAATAATAATAAAAAAAAAAAAACAGAAAACATTTTTTCTTGCTATAAGTAGTTAATAGATCTACCAATCTAATGATACGTATGTTGGGACTCCGTGTATTTGGTATTAATAAATGGAACCACATTGTAAAGTAACATTGATGTTGTCTAAACAAGAAAGCAGAAATAAAATGTTTGGCGCGAAAATAATGTCTTTTACCCTTTTTTTACAGCATTAAACATCAAAATAGAAAAGTTGGATAAATAATTATTGGATGTCGTTGTTTACCTAACTAACGTAAATAATAGTACTACAATAACAGAGGAATGGTAACACAAACAGTGTTAATTAACGTTGTTAATGTGGAAACCATTCAAAGACTGTTATTGTCATAAAAAATCAATAATTCAAACGCTAAAAAAAGGCGGTCCAAACGCTTAAAACTGAGAGAGAGAGAGGGAGTGTGTGTGTGTGTACATGAGGAGATTGAGAGGAAGATGGAGGGCATGAAATTCACGAACAAAGGCTTTGATGGATTTGAAGGAAGAGAGATCTAAGTGAAGAAGAGTGACACGTGCGTTTGCGTTTTGTCTGAGAATCTCAGTTTTGGCGTTTTCTGCAGCTCCCATGTTTCGGGCACCGATCACCACATGAACACCTCTCTTCGACAGCACTCTCGCTGTCTCCATCCCTATTCCTCCTGTCCCTCCTTTTTACAATAATAATCAATCACACATAAAATTATACATTAGCAATGAATAATAAAAAAGGGAACAAAATCTTTTATCAAGAGGAGATAATGAATAATAAAAACATAGCAGTGTAAATGCATGTGTATATATGATATGAACCTGTGATGATTGCAGTGAGATTAGTTGCATCAATCCCTAGAGTAACCTCTTCAGCTGTTGAAGCTGAACCAAATCCACTTGGTCCTCTTCTTCCTGTGATTAGTGAATATAATCCCATTTTTATTAGATTGACCTTTCTTTTTTTATGGTTTTAACAGATGTAGCCCTCAAGAACCAATGTGGAAGAGAGAGAGAGAGAGACAAAAGAAGAAGAAGAGAGGTTTAGGAGAATAAAATGGTACCATGAGAGAATCATATTTATAAGTGGCAAAGAGTCATTAATGCATTTTTTTGGTACCTTCTAGTTTCGTAGACCTTATTGTGTGAATCTATCCATGAATTATAAATACACATTAAACCCATCCCCACCAATATTGAATATAGATATGTACAGTATATATTATACTATATTTTAGTCTTTTGTGGCGGTCAATAGTACATGCACTCGAAATCTAATTAAGAAGAGTTCGTATTTCTCTTTCGATCGAGAAAAAAAAAACTCGCTATTGTCAACTTAAGCATGTCTATTTCTCAATAAGTTGTTGTTAAGGTCTCTAAACTTTTTAAGTCATTTTTCTCTTGAAAACCCTGCTATTGGTTCTAAATTGCCGACAATGGCGATTGTTTTCCCTCTCTTATTATTCGAAAATGTTACTTTACCATATAAGTTATTAATCTTTACATCATTTACACATTTGGTATGTTTTTTTCAAAAATAAAGATAAATCGTTTGCTATCAAACACGTTAATGTACGTTGGTAGTAGTGTCCCCTCCTTTTTTGGGGGTTAGTTAATGTCCTCTCGTTTTTCGAAGATTACAACAAAAGAATATGATTTGTGTGTATAGAAAAATGAACATAATCTAAGTAAACAATACATTTGGGGATTGATGATTAATCCCAATTTTTAGTACTAGTATTAAAAAAAAAACGGGTATTAAGGTGACTAAGCTGTTGAATCGAAAAATAGGGTTGACCAAATTATTAATGAAGGGTTGGTGAGAAGCCGTTGGTTACTATACTGAGTTTTCAGCTACTTGACATCCTCCTTTCTTCACATGTTTCCAGTGAATGTGTTACCACTTACCCAAATCCCTCCTAATATATAGGCGAATTTCATTTAATTAACCATCTAATTAGTTTTCATTTTTTCTTCAACACTTAGGGAGGTTAATTATGCAACTAAAGCAATGACTTTAGTCTAAACCAACAAACTCAAAGTGGTTTGGGTTGGTTTCTTTCATGTAGAGAATGCTATAAAACTAAGTAGTTGGTCTCTTTCCAAATCGAGAAAAATGTTCGAATTCAAATGATGCGAGATAGAAACTTATTTCGAGCAACCAAAACAAATTACATTGGAGTTCTAGATAGTTCAACGAAGTTTCTACTTAGACTATAAATCATTAAAAATTATAGCCAAGAGCTAGCAAAAAATTTATATGTAACAATCTTATGTCATGAAAGAAAAAGGCTGTCTTTTATAAAGATTTTTTTGACAAGAAAAAGATATTTCTTTATACCGAGATACGAACATGTAGTATATATATTTGTTTGTGTTAGTTTAGTCCTTGCGTAATCATCCATATTCAAACTTGATAGAAAATGAAGAAGATAAATCTAACATAACAATTGTCGTACAAATTCTAATTAAATGAGAGCATTAAACTTATAAACAAAATCATTAAAACTCTACTCAAGAATACTTCATCAGTTGTTTACAAAGTTTTTGACCGGCAGTTAAAGAAAGCTATATTTGGATAAAGAAACAATACAGAATGTATTAAATTAATTCATAGCCCGTGCTCATAGATATCGATGTTCCTTTCACATCCCGTTTCCAAGTTCAGAGAATCCAACTACGAGATTTGGATCTTTCTTTTTTTTGCTTTGCAAAATTGATTGCTGAGAGAGCCTCATAATGACATAGTTAGGTGGAAGATTTACTCAAAGGTACACACACCACTATCGAGATTAATGCGATATTTATTATTGTTATTATTGTTTCAACATACTAATTCGTGATTTAACAATCAAAAGCTATAATGCTATATGATGTAAAGCTGATAGTTGAACAACTTATCGTGGTAGCTAAGAGTTTTTTTTTTCAAATTTGGAAGTTAATTTAGCGATTAATATAAGAGGTTCCACATATTCAAGAATCAAGATTCAAATTGTTGAGAACACAATTAATAACGAGTGAAATAGGTTCATCGCACTTGTCATTCAAAATTTAGTAGCCTCTAATCGGTTAACAACATGTACTTATTTTGTTTGGCATGCAATGAAACAAATCTAAATAGAATTGGACCAACCTACATTTATAAGTTATAACTGCTTTCAGTAAAAAGAAAAAAGAAAAAGAAAAAACAGAAGTGATTATATCGCTAGATCTAGTACCTATTAGGATAGTCGAGTTATATAAATAGAATAATGAAGGCATTTACTCTATGGATCTATCTATTCATGTTTTCAGCGGCGACTGGCACATGACATCCGGCTCATTGGCTCATTTTACGGGGAAGTGATGTGACCACGTGAGACTATAACGTCTAACGATATTGACTATTTATTTCCTTATATAACGGTTATTATTCCATGGATCTAGATATGAATCATTTCTTGTTAACCATATTGTATTTTCATTAATTTTTTTAGTGGTTTGTACTAGTAGTGTTGATGTGTGACATTCGAATTGAAATCCGTATATTATATACCAAAAAAGTTCACTAAACGATTACAAATTTTATTGTTTGTCTGTCTTATAAGGTCTATGAAACAAGTATTTTGTTAAATAGCGACGCAAAATGTGTTTGCCAATTGCCATATTTGAGTTATAACAAACAAAAGGAAATTGACTTACTAATATTATTAATATGTGAATGTACGTAGTGAACTACTACTACATAGTACATACAGTGCCCATACAGGTAATGCGTGTGCTTCACATGTACTTGTCCACATCTTTGATTATGACATTGGTCGGAGAAGAAAACGGAAAATTTAATATATACGCCGGCAAATTAGTGGATAATGAGGATGGGCCACTGGATATTTATGACTCTAAAAGGCCCATTAAGAAGTCAATGGTCTCTTTAGCTAAAAGTAAGCGTGGCATTTGCCGTATTTCTTCCCAACAAAATGGTTTGTCTCAACTTAAAAAGATAGGAGAGAAAGTTGGTGGGTTTTGTTGTCATTGTTTGGGCCTTAAATATTTAATGATTCCAATTGGCCCATGGAGAACACAAGGGTCTATTGAGTAAAAAGTAAGAGTTTAGGGCAACAAAACAATATTTACTAA
The DNA here is from genome assembly GCA_905216605.1 of Arabidopsis arenosa. Classification (NCBI taxonomy): domain Eukaryota; kingdom Viridiplantae; phylum Streptophyta; class Magnoliopsida; order Brassicales; family Brassicaceae; genus Arabidopsis; species Arabidopsis arenosa. The sequence goes on along the minus strand of LR999456.1, from coordinate 608,642 downwards.
AATTGAGGGGTTTATCGTAATTCTCCGAGAAGATAATACTCGTAGCAGTCTCTCTCTCTCTCTACCTAGCGGTGCGTTGTTGTGAATTTTCCTCTTTTCAAATCTCACAGCAACAAAACCCTAGCTACTTGCTCTTCTCGATATCGGAGAAAAAGATCCGGCGAAGATGTCAGGTGGCTTGGATATGTCACTTGATGATATCATCAAATCTAATCGAAAACCTACTGGATCTCGCGGCCGAGGAGGCATTGGTGGTGGTAATAACACCGGTGGTCGCGGTGGTACCGGTTCCAATTCCGGTCCGTCTCGTCGATTTGCTAACCGCGTAGGAGCCAGAACGGCGCCGTATTCAAGGGTCAGCCATTGATTTTTATCTCCCTTTACCTTCTTCCTTCAAGAATCAGAGAATTCCATTTAGGGTTTTTATGAAAAAAAATCAAAAAAAAGTTGAGATCTTTTTTTTCGTTTCTTCTTTGACGAACAAAACAGCCGATTCAACAACAAGCTCATGATGCGATGTGGCAAAACGATGTTTTCGCGACTGACGCGTCTGTGGCGGCGGCTTTTGGGCATCATCAGACTGCTGTTGTTGGTGGTGGCTCTTCTATCGAGACTGGAACTAAGCTCTACATTTCCAACTTAGACTATGGTGTCTCAAACGAAGATATCAAGGTTTGTGCTTTAGAAGTTTATGATTGTTCCAGTCTTAATTAGCAGAAAGATTGTGGCCCTTTTCTGATCTTGAGATGGTTTTGTTTGTAGGAGCTTTTCTCTGAAGTTGGTGACCTTAAGCGGTATGGGATTCACTATGATAGGAGTGGAAGATCAAAGGTACTTGATAAGCTTTATAGTGCTTCAGTGATTTGTTTATCGAATCGTCTTGTCATGTTCAAACCTAAAAACGATGCTTTCAGGGTACTGCTGAAGTTGTTTTTTCGAGGCGTGGTGATGCCTTGGCAGCTGTCAAGCGTTACAACAATGTTCAATTGGATGGAAAACTGATGAAGATAGAGATTGTTGGGACTAATCTTTCAGCTCCTACTCTTCCCCTTCCTGCTCCAGCTCAGTTTTCTTTTCCTACTAATGGGATACTTGGGAACTTTAATGAGAACTTTAACGGCAATTTCAATGGGAACTTCAATGGAAACTTCAGGTTTGTCTTGTTTTCAGTCTTGTTCACTATGGAATCTTCATAATATCATTAGCTAGGGTCTAATAACCAATTGCGAAGTCAAGTTTTCTTACTTTCAATGAGATGGCTTATGTTTTGGTCTTGAGTTAGTATCTCGATGAAATACTTTTTTGGTTAGGCTGGTGTTAGCTAAGTGGATTCTGATAGGTTGATTACACGAACCCTTGTATTAAATATTTTGGATAACCTGTTATGCAACAGAGGCAGAGGAAGAGGCGGTTTTATGGGGCGTCCTCGTGGTGGTTTTGGGGGTGGTAATTTCCGAGGAGGTAGGGGAGCTAGAGGACGTGGTGGTCGTGGCAGTGGTGGAAGAGGACGTGAGGAAAACGTATCTGCAGAGGATCTTGATGCTGAATTGGACAAGTACCACAAAGAGGCAATGGAAACAAGTTAGAAAGGGCAGACAAAACCTATTGCATGCCTACATGTATTCCTTCCTTTAGTGCACGATATGCTTTTGTATTAGTATGATCTTTAGATTGATGTCAATGGGTCTGACCTTATCTGAGGTTTAGCTATTTTTTTCTTCTCTATGTGAGCTATTTAGCTTTTGCAGTTGAGTTCAGAGAAACAGCATTGTGTGTACCGTGGAACTCAAACTCCTCTAAAGTGTTTATTCGAAACATCATTCCATCTACTGTCTGTTGCTATAGTGTTTTAAGGCTTTAAGCAGATGGTGAAGCTGGGAACGTTCTGATGGCAGAGCACAGTGAATTCAACAGCATTGTTGGTTTATTTTTTGGGCAACCTATGAGGTCTTCAGAGATTTTGGTTTGAACAATGTTAGTGTGGTAGTGTATGGTTTTAAATGAAGATGAATCTCATATCATTTCATCCACAGAACAAAATTTATCTAGATTCTGTAATCATTATAAGCTTTGGCATTAAGTTGTTCCAAATTTTTGAGTTTGGTCGTTGCATAAATTCATAGATATTATTAAACAATAGAAAAAGCAAAATAAATATTACTCAGCTAGAAATACTAAGAGAGTTTCACGACCCAACACAATGATTACAGGGTCAGAGACCTTAAAACCTACTTATTAATTACCAAAGTTTGATATAGTTTGTGATTTTCAACTTCTTCGCTTTCGAGAATTCGATCCTTTTCCTATCAAGAAGAAGGCAGAAAAAATTGTATTATATAGTGAAGCCCCTTTGCATCAAAAGCAGCTTAAAGAACGAACCTTTAGATGGAGTGGAGTTAGTTTCACTACCATCCTTTACTTGGATAAGGTTCCGATCCTGCAAAACCAAACAATGTTAAGACACTGTTCCCATGGTTGGTGTAGTGTTCAAGAATCAAATCACAAACCATATCATAAACAGGAATTTGGTTGCGCCAAAACTCTAGTGATGATACAAGCACCCTTCCTGCAAAACATTAAACAAAAACCCTTTTAACAAAATGCTTTCAGCAGAGCCCTTTGGAAGTGAGAAGTTCTACTCTCTATTAACCTGATCTTGACCGTTTTTGTCCCACTGAATCAGTAGACTCCGCATTGGTCTTCTGCTTCTTCACTTCTTTTTCCGGTGTTACCTTTGAATTACATAACAACAAGAGCATCAAGTACTATTAACAAAAACATGAAAATCAGAGGATTATTGGTTGAAAAGTATCATTATGATTCATATTTGAATTGATGATAACCAGAATGTAAGAGGTGACAAAAGGGGAAGTGGTTACCTCCACATCAAAGTCGATTTTCCTCTTTATTTTTTCCCATGACAAGTTTTCTTCAGCTTCTTCAACTTGAGACCTCGACTGATTCATAGGCTCTACCACATTGCTGTCACTTTGAAGGGTCTTCTCACTTTTCCTTGATTTTCCTTTCTTTCCAGGCTTGCGACTATTAATTAAGTCCTTCGACAGGGGATCTCGAGATGCCTTTGTTACCTTCACTCTACCTTTTCCCTGTTCTGACGGCAGTAATTCTTTAGTAGCATTCTTACTTTTCTTCGATATTCCTTTCTTTTCAGATTTGCTACTCTTGTCTAAATCTTTAAGCAGGGAATGTGGAGATGCTGTCGTTCCCAGTACACCTTTTCGCTGTTCTGAAGTCAGTGATTCTACAGTAGCACTCGCACTTGTTACTTTATCAACATTATCTGCACCGGTATACTTAATACCACATCCAACCGCTGGCGATATCACATTATTATCGATAACTTCGCACTCCTCTTTTTCTACATCTCTGCTCTTAGCCTTAATTAAACCTTCACTACCATGAACTCCATCATTAGTACGATTCTGGAGCTCACTGCCATCGAGTTTCCATTCACTGTCTTCATTATTGATAGCCTCACATCCATCGTTTTCTACATCACCGCTCTTAGCCTTACTTAAACATACACTACCATGATCTCCTTCATTAGTAGCGTTCTGGACTTTACTCGATTCAAGTTTCCTTTCCTCCTCTTCACTTAGATGAAGAGACTTTCTACTTGCAGTTTTTTTAGCTCTTGCTCTCGAACCATCTTTATCATTAATCTCTGCGATATCTGTCTCAGTCACACTGCTTTTATCTCTACTCTCAGCTGGATTATCCTCTACATTCCCGTTCGAGTACTTACATGGTGATAAAATGGGAGGACAAGCTGCATAAGAAATCATAAAAGAACAATATTTCAAACACAGATGCATCACAAAAACACACACATAAAGACATGCTTCAAGTCCTAACCTCTATCGATTGTCGAAGGGACGGTATTAATATCAGTGCCAATAGAGTCTCCAACAAAGCAACTGTTACAAAATCGTTCCCAACAAGGAGGAAACCCGAAGATAAATTCACGAGAAATCTATTCCCAGGACCAGACCACAGAACAAAAGAGAAAGAACAAATCAATACACATTTGTATTATTAGCTTTTTAATAGCTCAAGTTCCAACAAGTAAGCAATGTTTAGATTACCTCAGGGGTAAATCCACTATTAACAACGCGTTCTTTGTTAAGAAAACCACGGAGAGTTATATAGATTCCATCAGATGCTAAGAGTGTGAAAACATCCAAAGCTCTGATGATTGGGGAGGATTTAAACACACGCATTGCTCGAGTCCTATTAAGCCAAAATCGAAAAGTTCAAAAACTAATCTCATAAAGAAATTCAAAATCGATAAGTTCTTACTCGACGGAAACTTCGAATCCAGCAACACCAAATTGTTTGCCGTCGAATTCCTTTGGACATTTTATCAACCACCAATCTCTCAGCACCACCTTTTTCATAAACCCAGATGAAAAAGAGGTTTTTTTAGAACACTGATTGAATCAAACACGAGAAGATGAAGTATAAAGCTCACTCACCGTTTTCTGGAAATACGACTTCGAACCATCATCGTCGGGACTTGGTTCCGCCATGGAGCTGGATAATATCTCAATTGAGAAATAATCGGAACCTAAGGAGATTGTGGAGAAGAGATTCGTGAGATTTTTAGTGAGCAAATCGGAAAAGTTTAGGGTTTAACTGTTTGGAACAATGGGAATGATAATTGCTTTGGCGGGGAAAACTTGATCCGGTTTAGATAACCAGTTTGGTTTAAAGCTTGTGCTGTGTGTATTTTGGTTCTCGTTTCCTGATTTCTAGATTCTCCGGTTTAAATAACCAGTTTGGTTTAATCCTTGTGCAGTTTCTTGGGTTCTAAATTTGAATTAATAAGAATTGCCCTATAACTATATGCAAAAAACCACAAAAATTAGCCCAAGTATAAAAATTTACGTAAAATCAATAAAATTAATAACACATCTTAAGAACTCGAAGATGGTTTATTCCAATTTATTTTTGACGTATTAAAAATTAACAATTGCTTAAAAAGAGTACCTTTGGCTCAGAAAAACAATTTGTACATACAAACTCAACATTGGTCAACACACAAACACTAGGCAGTAACTCTCATCTATGAAACTAAACATTAATTATATATAGATGTCCAACGTGCTCACAAACAGTTTCAGAAGAAGTCAGTACTTAGAAGACTTGGAAACTTCTTCTGAAGCTATAGAGAGATTCATGAGTCGCTCTGTTATACATAAGATTATGTAGTAAACAGTCATATAGTTTTAGTAGACGTCTGGTGGCAAATTCCCTGAGAAAGAAGTCTGTTGTTGTTGTTGTGACCTTTGAAGATGGAGTTTCATGGCGTAGTTGCTAAGCTGATGAATGATATTCACAAACGAAAACGAAGGGAAAATCAGTAATCCGATGATTGATTGATTTACAAGATTGATGTTCAAGAGTTTCTAATTGCGGTTTAGGCAATTTAGTTACCTCTAGCTTATGAACTTGTTCTTGGTATTGCCCCACAACGCCTTTCAAATGCTGTACTTGTTTGGCCTTCTCTTCGTTTTCAGAGCTACGCTGGTGTTGATTCGCAATGACCCGCTTCAAGATTTGGTTATCATTGATCAAACTCTGTAGACTCTCCTTCAACGACGCATATTCAAGCTGCAATGAATTAAGAGAGCTCTTTATTTGTTATCATCTAGACCCAAGAAAACCTGAGCATTATCAATGTCATCATTTTATACCTTGTTCGAGGCATTGGTGTTCTTCTTTATGATTCTCTCTAAAGCTTCTAAGATCACTGCAACACGTCGCCTCATATCATCAACGTTTATCGCTTTTGCCATCTCGGATACAAGTCTATCAACCCATTTAGCTCCATCGATCATATCCTCATCCCTCCAACTTCCCACAGATCCATCAAATGAGCCAGCTTTTGTTCTATCCGAATCCCCATTGAATAAAATTGAGCTTAAACTCTCTTTTGCCTCTTCAAACACGTAATTCTTGTTGCTTAGAACCTCTCTAACAAACTAATTCAAAATCCCACCAAAAACAAAGACTACATTAGCAACAAACTCCAAAAGATTTTTGTAGCAAAACATAACCAGCCAGTTCCCAATTTCCACAACACAAAGCAATAAAGACTAATGTTGCATCAAGTATAAGGAACTACATCAATATACACTTAGCAGTTTTAACATGGAAGATTGGATATAGATAAATTTGATGAACTTTTAGTATATGAAAAGAGTAATTAGCAGCAATATTCATCAGTTAAAAATGGAAACTTTACGACGAACCTCAGGATCCATGGAAGGGAACATATGGATCAAAGATGCAACCGGGTCATCGGATTCAGACCCGGTTTCAGATGAACGGATCGGCGATCCAAAGCTTGACCATTTGGATCTCTTATTCGTCGGGGACGATGAAGACCCGAAGAAATCCTCGTACCCGACCCGTTTACCGCAAACTCTTGTAGACATTTGTAACACCGAGCAATTATCCTAAAACCCCCACGCCCAAAGGATTTAACTTTTATCAAAAGAGGAAAACCCCTGACTCCGAAGATCGATTTATTGATAAGATGAATAGACAAGAATGTAGACGTACCGTGATGTTTCCAAGTTCCAACCATTGTTAAAGTCTTGCAGTGAAGAAGAAAGAGGACAACGACGAGCAATTACAAAATATCAATTATTAGTATTATAATTGTCTATTCTAAACAACAAAGTGGCTGTAGTTTAGTGGTAAGAATTCCACGTTGTGGCCGTGGAGACCTGGGCTCGAATCCCAGCAGCCACACTTACTTTTTCTTTTTTTCTTTTCTAAAATTGAAACGTCGTCGTTTACCATATAACGAAACGACTTTGTTTTGAGTCAACCATTTCCTAACCAGAGTCTTTCTTCTTCTTCACTTTCGATCTGCTTCGTAGAGTCGAAAAGAATCGAAGAAGCAAGTCTGTATTTTTTAAGCTCTCGAAGGTAAAACACTCAGAGATTTAACCTGGTTTTTGGGTCTTCTCCTTGAATTTGTGGATCTTAGGCTTGAATCTATTCCTAGGATAAATTACGTAGAGATCTGATGATGACACTTCTCATTATGAGATTCAATCAATTTCGTTTTTTTTTTGCGTATTCCATTGTTGGTGTCTTTGATTTTATACGCATATCTGGATTTCGAATCGTATTATCAAAGTTATTTTCTTTTAATGCTGCATCTTTGATTTGGTGTTGAGATAGAAATGGATGTTAAAAGTGTAGATTCGTTGGTGATTTCTATAAGTTTTGTTTGAGTCTCATATTGTTAATTTCTGTGGGTGTTACAGATGTTTGATGACCAAGACCTCGGCTTCTTTGCCAATTTTCTGGGGATTTTCATCTTCATAATGGTCATTGCATACCATTTCGTGGTGGCAGAGCCAAAATTCGAATGAGGATGAGGTTTTATCCTTGTTAGTTTCTACAAAACAATTATAAATGTGTCGGTTTCAACATGTCTTAAGCATTCCATAGGTCGTGATGTTTCGCCAATAGATGAGTTATCAATGTATTTTGACAATGTGGTTTTTGTTTGGATGGATAAAAGCGTTAAAGACTTCTTTTTCGTAGTGTTTTATTAATCATTCATGTTTCAGTAAGAAGTTTTGTGTTTAGAGCATATTGCATACATGGGCGAATATCGTCTACCCGGATTTCCCAGTTGTTCAGGTCTTCTCTGTAGCTCTGTTACTTGTAACACAGTCTTGACAGGTACTTGAAATCGGGTATTTGAGAAACAGATTTAGCTTTATAAATTGGATAAGTTAAAAAGCTAAAATGGATTTCTCCTTATAATCATGGTTTACTACAGGTTTACATGATTCACGTTAGCTTAATGTGGATCTCTCAGCTCTTTTTTCCATGATGTTATGTCATATGTGGTACCGTTACTATGTTTATACAGTCTGTTTCACTGGAGTTTCTGTGATTATGTTGAGTACAAACGCATTCATCCTTTGGTAACTCTCATGATTAGGTTTTTTGAATACCTCTGTTGTGATACTTATTGTCTATTGCATCAATCTTATTCTTCTATTGTTAGGTAAATGTTCATGCTTTAATGTCATCACCTGTCTTCCTCTTCTATAGCTATGTAGTCTTGGTAGATAATTAGTTCTTTAGCTCTCTTTTTGTAGCCTTGCTAGAGAGTTAGTTGAGATTTTACCTCTTCAGAGTATCCTTGAACGCTTTCCGGTTATGACCAATTTGTTGTAGCTCCTTGTAAGTAGAACTTGGGATAGGTTTTAGGAGTCATCATAAAGAGAGTGACAAAGAGCCCAATATCAAAGATTGTAGGCTCTGTCTCGGCTACTGTAACGAAACTCTCTGTAGCTCTGAGTTTTGTTGTTCAGAACAAAGAACCAGAGATGGGATGATTTGTCCTTCGAAACTGGACCTAACAACAGTCAAGAAGAGAAGTGCTTGCTTGAACTAAGCCACAACAATGCCTATTTGAACCGTCCATTTCATTTATCCGTTTTAAACCTCCCATTTACATTTGTCCCATTGATAACCAAAAAAGCGGTTCAATCAGATTATGTTTTACCAATTAAATTATGGTTTTCCTTTTTACAACAACAACAAGAAATTGCTTTTTTCTTTTTTTACAAATCAAGAAAAAAAAC
>LR999455.1:15882532-15893595 GCA_905216605.1 Arabidopsis arenosa | reverse complement strand
CCCATTAAGCACAAAAGTTTTCAAGGCCCAAGCCCAACAAATTCACCGAGCTGACTAAACCCGAAGTGGGGAACTCGCGTTAAGCCGAGCTCAGTTCTCGCATTCTAAGAGAAAGGCCTGATCAGCCTAAAAATCTCGAAGGACATAGCCACAAGGCCAAGAAGTGTTAAAAAGCGGACTTTGCAAACCCGCATATAATTTTTAACCAAACCCCCTTGGGATCATAACCTTAAAATAAAAAAGGTTTAAAAAGCCTCCTGAGGCAAATATCTTGTTCAAAAAAAAAAAAACTAATAATAAAGCCTCCTTAGGCGAAAGCAACAGTATAAAGATTTAAGTCTCAAAAAGAAGGTATAATAATGGGACAAGCCCCAATTCGGAGAGGACCGCAGCCACTACGGGTCAGCAGACACTTCGACCTCCGTTTCGGTTGTCGGGTTTTCATCCGCTTCCTTGGTCGGGACTTGTTCAGGAAAAGTTCCTTGTTCATTCACTGCGGTACAAACATCTCCTGGGATGACCTTCGGTGCAGCAGGGACTTCGGATGAGACGACGCCCTCCGTCTCACTTGAACCTATAAAAGACAGTTCGGGTCAAACAGAAGGTAAAAAGAAGGAAGTAAGCATCAAGAACTAGCGATTACCTGCCCAGTCTAACCCTGATTCACTTAGGGGAGGAGATTCAGTGAAAAACTCCGCGAAATCCTGAGGATTGAAGGACGAAGCGGGAAGAGCTGCCAGGCGATTTTTCTTTTCGGATAAGTTAGACGACAGCTCGGATCTCTCTTTCACTTCGGAGAAATCGTCTTCGTGGATTTGATCCAGCAAGATTAGGTTGCTCTCGTGCTCTTTGATGTCTGACTCCAGATCCGACTTAACCTTCTCAGTTTGAATAAAACGGATGGCCCCTTGAATCAACTCCATCCCTCGTCCCTTTACCTCCTTTCTGGCCTTCGAAGCCGACCTTGCCAACTCGGAATCACGCAACTTGGTAATCGCGTTGTACTTCGCGTGAAGTTCAATAAGTTGGTTATTTAGGGTATCGGCAGATGATTCGGATTCGTGAAGTCTGCCCTGAACACCAGAAAGCTCGTTTTGTAATTGGTAGTTCTGGTCGTACTGATCCTTCAGATCCCCCTTTATCTTCTCAAGCTCAGATTTGAGGCCAACTACTTGATCTTCCAGTTGTTGCTTAGAGCCCGAAGATGATTGAAGGTCGGACTCAAGAGTAGTAAACTTGCCTCTCCATAATTCAATCTCCTGTTGCTGACTGAGTAACAACCCTTCATAGTGTTCGATCATGTCATAGAGTTCGCTGTTCGCCTGGCATTTTGTATAAACTCGAAATGATGAACCAGGTGGAAAGCTAACATAAAAGAGGAGAATGAAGTAAGACTAACCCGAGATGAGTGATGCGCATGAAGCAAATAGCGTTCGCGAATTGCAGGACGCCACTTGTCGAACTCCGGCAGAATTAGACCCGACCGGGTCTTAAAGCACCGAAAGACGCTACCTTCTTTCTCCATAGCTGTGAAGGAAGAAGAAGGAATTGTAATATTTTGAATCAAGATGAAGTGAAAACCCTTAAGAACGCGTAAATCGTTACCTGTAAGCGATCTGATTTGGGGGACAAGAGCGGGTTTTGACTTCGGAGAAGCATCTTGAGATCCAGAACCTTCCTTCTGAGGAGATATGCTCCGAGTGGTCTTCTCGCCATCATGATCGGGAAGAGAAGACATGTCAACCGGGGCAGGAGGACCCATTGATTTAGATGGAGGGGACGATCGAGGTGAGCGGTCAGTCCGGGCCCTCGATTTCTCCCTATGCGGAGAAGAGTCACTACGAGATGGCCTGTCTCTTTTCTTACGAATCAAATCCTTAGGTGGTGCGCTGCTAAAGTCATCTCGGGGAGGTCGAGGAGAGCCACGACGAGGAGATCGGTCTCTCCGAGGAGAACGATCATTACGACGCTCACGACGAGGTGTTAATCTATAAGCAATGACAGATCTAGTCCCCTCGGTGCTGTTGTCGTCAACCAGTAAAGTCCTGCTGTAGTCCTTCTTGTCAATGGCGGCCGCAAGGAGTGCCTTGTTTTCATCACAAGCCTCCGCTATCGGCTTGGAGAGCTTCTTACGCTGGGCAGCAAGGGCCCGAGCTGACAATCCTTGAGTTGAAGGAGGAGGCGGTAGACGATGAAGGTGATTGGGCGGACTCATCCTGAGTTTTCGATTGGCTTCGATGAACCGATCGAGAGTAAAGGAATTCCAAAGGGTTTCCCCTCTAAGGATTGTCTTGAAGAAATTGACGAATTCCTCAGTTGGGAGAATTGGAGCAATGAAGGCTGCAAAAACAAAACAACAAGTTTGATTAGCGAAATAATAGGATGATTGGGAAAGTGTCTGTGACCTATTTTCTACCAGGCTTTGCGGACCACTTCGATGGAAGTACATCGGAAAGACTTCCAATCGAAGCGGGAGTTTTCTTAATCAGAAACCAAGGATGGTGCCAGCTTTCATCCTTGTTCGGGAGATGCGAAATGATGTTCCTATTAGCATTCGGGTACGCCGAAAAGTACCCCGCCTTCTTCGATGAACTTCTCACACTTAGAAGTTCATTCAGCTCGGGAACCCCAATAATGTAGCCAGCTTCCGCCGCAACGGTTATGATTCCAAGGATGGTTCGGAGGAGATTGGGGGTTAGCTGAGGCAAAGCGATCTCAAGGGCCGCCAGGTACCGAACTAGGGCTTCGGGAAGAGGGAAGGTCAATCCACAGCCCTTGAAGTAGATTTCGTAAACACAGAAGTAGCCGTCGCGGTGGTTCTCCGGAGATTCCGTAGGATCGACTATTTGAGATTCTGCTATAATTCCAGGGGGAATCTGGCAAAGCCCCTTTAATCTTTCTAGGGATTGAAGAGTACAGGTGGATCTATAATGCGGACCAGCGATATCGTTAGGACGAGTGCATTCGTCGTTGCTAGGACGTCTCTCGTCGTAAGACGGAGACTCGGGTCTGTCGGAATCAGAAGTCATCGGGAATGGAAAATTCAAGTTTCAAGGAGAAGAAAACTCGGCGAAGGAGACAGAGAAACTTAGCAAGAAAAGCAAAGAAATTTTTTATCAAAAGATGAGAGTGAAAAAGAGGTTACCTCACGCAAAGCTAAGTGGTAATGATGGAACCGCCTCGGAAGACGTGGAGGAAGTGGAAAGGTTTTCCCCGTTTTAATAGTAAATAATTAAGAGACGGTCGTGATGGTGACAGATGTCACGCGATCAAATACGGGAAACGACGAAATTAAAGGACTGACAAGATCTTGGCGGGAAAATCAGAAGATCCCTCAAGCGCAATCTTTGGTCATTAAAGCATTAAAATCCTCCGAACTGGAATAAGCACTTCGAAGGACTTGGGGGGCTAATTGTTGGTGTCGGATCCCGCACCAGCAGACCGGGACCAACCAAAGATTGCCATGTAATCAGGATAAAGGCCCACAGAGGATAAGGCCCATTAGGCCCATGGTTTACAGGGTATAATCGAAGTGGGCGTCACCATAAAGAGAGCCCGGAGTGGTCACACCTCGGGATATGACTCGGAATCGAAGTCGGATAACTTGGGCCAAAAGGCAAAGCCCATGAAGGTCGGAATCAATTCAAATTCAAACGTTGGGCATTAAAACTCGAAGACCAAAACGGACACATTTAAGAGAGAATAATTGTGTTTAATTGAGAGTTAAATGTCGTTTGCCAATATAAATAAGAGGGCTAATAGCCATGTAAAGGATACGCAATTTTTCTAGCAAATACACTATAGTCATTCCTATTGCAATTCATAGCTTTTTTCATCATATTTTTGTCCTCAAGAATAATCATTCCCACTAATTAAACAAATATTCAAGTGTGCGAATCCGACATCCACAGAGATCACTGTGTCTGCTGCCTTGCGTGAGGAGCTGTTTTGTCCGGAGGTCCTTTATACGAACAGTATTAGCATCAAATTTGTCAGAGCATGGGTAATCAGTTGTTAACTTGGAAACAGACAAGAGGAATTTAGTTATATCAGGACAAACCAAAACATCCTTTAATGGTAACTTACCTTGCAGAACAGTAGAACCAACATGAGTTATTGGCAAGAAGTCCCCATTGCCAACTATAACATTCTCTTCTCCTGCATATGGTTGAGCAGTCTGGAGAGAAGCTGCAGAATTGGGGATATGTGCAGTAGCACCAGAGTCGGTGACCCACGGATGTCCTGGAACTTCTCCTTCATCAGAGAGACGCATAGCAGTTAAAGCTTGAGCAAGTTCACTGTTGTAGTAGTCCTCCTCAAACCGATGATAGCACTTAAACGCAGAATGACCAAATTTCCCACATATCTGACAAGTAGGGCGATTGGTAGACTGAGATCCAGAGCTGAACTGTTGTTGGAAACCTCTGCCACGTGTGGAATAAGAACCACGACCTCTGTATCCACCCCGATTCTGACCACGGCCTCTGTTGGAGTAACCACCTCTGTTGTTGTAGCCTCCTCTGTTGTTGTTGTAGTTGTTGTCATAAGACTGAGAGTAGTCAGTTGTCTGAGAGTTAAAAGCGAGATGAAGAGTGACCCCAACAGATGATTCATATCCCAGAATCTTGTCTTCAAAATTTATAAGCTTAAACACCACATCTTCAAAACATGGTCTAGGGTAGGTTTCCATGGATTCTTCAATAACAGTAGTTATAGACTCATATTCTTTGCCTAAACCACTTAAAGCACCAAATATTTTCTCATGTTCAGTAATAGGAGAACCAATAGAGTCCAACTGATCGCATAGAGATTTGATTTCAACTAGATACAAAGACATGGTTTTTCCTAGTTTAGTTGTGCTCTGGATCTTCCTTTGTAGATCTAGTTTTCGAGTAGCAGACACACGATTATATTTTTTAGCAAGAGCCAGCCATACCTCATGAGAAGATCTGAGACCGTAAGCAGTTTTGAGAGCACCCTCCGAGAGAGATCCAAACAACCAGGCCATAACAAGTTGGTCTGACTGCATCCACTTCACAAATGCAGGGTTGCTCGTCTCCGAAACCAGATCTCCATTTCGGACGTTAAGAGTTGGCGGAGGTCGCGGGATTCCTCCATTAACAAAACCAAGAAGCATCTGACTAGACAAAAATTGCTCAAACTGGAGTTTCCAGAGTAAATAGTTTGTCTCGTTGAGTTTCAAGGTAACACATTGTGAGATAGTAACTGTGGGAGCGGAAAAGGTTTCAGAAGAGCCTTCCATGGCTCTGATACCATGAAAGCTTAAACAAAGCTTAAGAAAACTTGGAGAGAAAGAACTTTACTTTTTGGATATTTTCAACTCAACTCTTTACAATTGCAGTCTTTGGTATATAAGAAAAGAGTAAAACCCTAAACCCTTAAGTCTCAACGACATGTGTCCTCAGCTTAAACGACAGGTGTCCTCAGCTTAAACAAGACGCCAGATCCAAGAATGTTGAATTGATTGGATAATTTTCGTTCTGCTGTGAGCACACTTTTAATGTGTGTTGGAGTTTTTGGCGCCATCTGCTGTGAGAGAGAAACGGGTTTCGTGGACTCCTTTTCTGGTTGGACTTTGGATGGCCCAGCTGTGGTTTTGTCTTTTAAAGCCAAAACCTTTGAAACAAGAAGAGGATTCTTCTTCTCTTCAATACGTGGATGTGTTAGTTTGTGCAAAAATTAGCTTTTCAATACTTCCACAACAAGAATCTTCTACGTATCCACCAACGTGGATGCGTTAGTTTGTGCAAAAATTGGCTTTTCAACACTTCTACAACAAGAATCTGTTAAATTAATATTTGAACTTTACTACTATCCTAAAACAAACCTTAAATAATAAAAACCAAAAAGGAAAAAAAAAACCATTGTATACAAAACCCATGGACTTAAAAATTCACTAATGTGATGGGAAAATGGTCATTTAATTCCCCTACTATTTGAAATTGACACTTTTATTCCCGAACTTTGCTGTGAACAAATTAATTCCTCAATGTGTAGTTGACTGGGCACTTTTGGACAAATAAAAAGTCAACGTTAATTAGTTAACAGTGACGTTAAAAGCTCGATTAAAAACTTCATCAGACCAAAAAATCCCAAATTATTCTTCTTCTTCCCCCAAATTCAAACCTAGGGTTCTTAGACCATATTTAACGGGAGAACACATAAGATGGTCTAAGGGTTAAAAAAATTGTAAATAATGTGAATAGTGTGTTAGAACACTGGGGAGAGATCTTCCGCAAGATCAGGTCTTAGAGTGATCTTGCTCCACGTGGTAAACCCTGAGTGGAAGGGTTTCATTTTTCAGAAAATTTCAGTTTTGGCAACTAGAGTTTGCGTCTCTTTCTTTCTCCATGTGGGACCACTTCTAATATTATTTTAATAATTTAATTTCTTAAGATCAAACTTCAAAGATTGTCCGTTGCATATGCCCTTAGGCGATTTTAAAAACGACAACCCAGAAATTGAAGTCAATTGTGAACGATTCCCGACATCACGAAGCTATGAAGAACACAAAGAACAAGAAGACGGCATGTATGAGGAGGTTGTAGACATGTTACAAAGAGAGTCCGAGATTGAGAATGAGAAGATAAAAGTGGGTGAGATGAAAGATATGGTCCTAAATTTGAAAGATGAGATCGGATGGTGTAAAAGTGAAGTACGCAAAGCCAAAATGAAAAACATGGTGCTTATTTGTTTCTGTGGTTTGGCTACTATGATGATCATTTACTACTTGATGTTTCACAAGGGTGGAGGAAACAACTTTGTATTTGGTCAATAACTGTAAAACATATCTCATTATCAAATTTTATGTAATGGAAGACTTATTGTAAGACATATCTCAAAATCAGATTTTATGTAATGTAAGACTAATTTGGTTTTAGTTTTGTGTCATTTTGGTTCAATTATGTTGTTACAGTCTCTTGAATCGACCTCTTAACATCTCCTTTGGTTCAATTTTGTTGTCTTTTTGGTTCTATATTGGAATGAAACGATGAGAAAAAATGGTCCAAAACAAAAGTGTATTTGTCTTACAGAACAATGTTAAAATAACAGAACAAGCATGATGAAGTCTTACACAAACACATAAACAGAGGCTTAAACAGAAGCTACATGGACTAAAAAGAGAACCCAAATCGTCCTTGTGATGATCCACCTTGTGAAGCTCTTACTTGAGAAGAGCCTCCTTGTGATGATCCAGCTTGAGAAAATCCCTCTTGAGAAGCTCTAACATGAGATGAATCTCCCTCAAATCAAACAAACCATTAGACCACCAAGCAATTAAGCAAACCATTACACCACCAAACAATTAATCAAATCGTTAGTACACCAAGAAAACTACTTACATAAATAACATGTTCTTTTCTTGGACGACCTCTTGGTCGTGTTGCTTGAGGAGGGGCAGTTGGATTAGGACACCTACTCTTATTATGTCCTTCTTTTTTGCAGTTTGAACATGTTACAATACGACCATGGCGAGTTAACTTGTACTTATTAGATGCAGACTCATGAGGAGACTTTCTCCTAGCACGATCATGTGGTCTTCCTCTATTGAATCTAGCTGGGGGTGGCAGAACATGTAACCTTCCCAACCGTGGCCACAGATTCATCCCTTGGACTGGTTTAATTCCTTTCTCGTACAATGAACGCCATCTTGAGGTCAAATAATAATCAGACACATAATCATTAAGATTTAACTTTGTGGTGTTGATGACACACATCGCATGCATACAAGGTATGCCATTCAATTGCCAATAGCCACAACCACAAGTTTTCTTTTCCATATCGACACTAAAAATATCATCTCCACATTCAATCTCATGCAAGCAACCTGTGGTCATGTACCTTTTCAAGTCCTTTGCTTTTTGCCTATTTAGTTCAATCTCTCTGTCTGCTCTTGGTGTGAACCTCTTCTTCCACCTGTTAGTTATAATTGTTCTCTTGGCATTCCTCTCCATGCATTTCCTCCTCACTTCTGTTAGAAAATCAAGTAATGGCTTCCTTCTTGATTCTCTAACATTCCTATTGAAAGACTCTGAGAGATTATTCAGATTATCATTGCAACAAGATCCAAGTTTGAAGAAAGCCCGAGACCATGTTGTTGGTGCAGTGCATTGTAGTGTGTCATAAGCAGCTTGGTTGTACATCTTCAATACTTCTAAGTTAGTCGCAAATGATGCCGTAGTGTAACTCCTTCCTATTTTCCAGAACATACGCTCAAGCTCAATATCTTTATGTGTCTTCTTCCAGTTTTCCAAAATGTGTCTAGCACACAATCTATGTTCAGCTTTTGGCAGCTCATCACGAACTGCATTTAGCAAACCCTGTTACCACAAATAAACCTTATTAGAAATCTGACAATTAACTTACCTAACATCTAAATGACAAATTGAGAACAAGAAACTTACATGATGCTTATCTGAAATGATTGTAATGTCAGCTCCATCTCCAAGGCTCAAATCTTTTTTCAGTAATTGTACAAACCACATCCAATTATTAATATCCTCTACCTCTACCACAGCCCAAGCAATTGGAAATATCCTGTTATCACCATCTCTACCAACTGCAGCTAACATACATAGAGACGGTAAAATCTTTGTAAGCCACCAGGAATTGGCCCATGAATCGTCTCAACCTCCATCGTTGAACCATGATTAGAGGTACGTATCTCTTCTTGATAATCCCATATTCTAGCAAAATGGGATTCATGGCTGGCCCTTCTCTTTTTTCTTAGCAACTTCTTCGCTCTCAGACATTGATGCACACTAACTATCATATTATACTCTCTCTTGATTTCATCTACCATCTCCTGCGATTTTATCTTTGGATTGAGTCGTAGTCTTTCTTCATACAACTGAGAAATAGTTCCGCTCTTTAACAGCTTTGTGTAACCAGATCTTACACAAACATGCTCATTCCGGAATGTCTTTATTACAAGCTTGCTTTTACTCTTCTCAAAAGAACAATACACCATCCATGGACACTTTTCTTTGATGTGTTGTGTGCACTTTGCCCCAAGTCTATCAGATGATGACTTAAACATTTTGATATCATATTTGGTTTTAAGAGAATACCTAAGGAGTGCATACTTGAATTCATCTGCATTGTTGAATGTCTTATGCAATGCTAATAGATCATCAGGTTGAACTCCATCATTGAATGGTCTCTCAGCTTCCTCTTGGTCATCGTCGGATAATGGATCACGGATCTTGTCGTCGTCCCAAATGTCGTCTCCGCTGTCATCAGAATTTTCACCAGTTGCTTCTTCACACGCATCATGCCCAAAATGGTCTTCTAAATTGTTGCAGATTTCAACATCGATGAGACCATCATCTTCTTCCTCTTCATTTCCAGCCAAACATGGTTCCACCTCTGTATATCCTCTGCTATCTTCCACGATAACTGGACAGTCATCTCCATCAACACTAGAATCATGAGATTCGGCTCCTTCGTCTTCAACTTCGTCTCTCTCCTCTGTGATTTCGGGTTCGATTTGGGCATCACGTTCAATTCGATTTTGAAGCTTCCTCTTTCTTTTTTTTTCTTTTTTTTTTTTTTTTTTTTTTTAATTACTTTTTTATATATATTAAATTCATCCCAAACTGGGCTTTGGCTTTTGGGCCAGCGAAATTACACGGGTACAAAATAGGAAAAGCCCAAATCGAAGATTGACGGAAAAAGAAGATCTGATCCGGACGGTACACCGGAAAACACGAAATCTAACCTAGAAGACCGACGCTAACAAGGACGACTCCATAGCAACAGAGTATCCGACGACAAGCAATCAGCCGGAGTTAGCGGTTCTTGCCTCAAGCCATCGCCGGAAACACGCCACAACCTGAACATTCCTCTCGGAAAGGTAGATCTGCCACAACCGGGACCTCTCCTCTCTTCTCCCCTACCTAGCAAGAAGAGAGAACACAAACCTAACCCTTACCTCCTCCGTCAAGCACCCTCGAACCAACCCGAGCAAACCGAACTTCAGATCCGGCGAAGAGAAAGCCAAACACGGCGGCGGCAGATGGAAGAGGCTCAAACTATCCACAAACCACACAGATCCGGCCAAAGAAACCCGCATCTAGCCATCTAAGATCCTGCCAAAGATCTACCGTTAATCTCTTCGCAAAGTGATGAAACCCACCAATCCAAAGCCCAACTTCCGCCGCAAGCCAGAGCTACATCTCTGAAGCCACCGAGCCGAGAGAGACAGTCCCAGAACCGCCAGCGTCCTTGACCAGCAGAACGCAGGAACCGCACCTCCAAGCAGCCGAGAAGAAGAGCCACCAACTTGCATCGAGCAGAGGATCCAACCACACCACACATCACCGGAGAAGAAGGCGCCCACCACCGCTTCAAACCCTGACCCAGCCACCGGCGATGAAGAACATAAAGCTACGGCGGCTGCGACTCGAGAAAACCCTAGATCTAAAACAGAGGAGAGAGAAGAGAGAAAAGGAAAGGAACGATTGTCCAAAAGGAAAGGAAAGGAACGACGTAAAATTTTTAATAGCTCACTATGACATATCAGCTTCCTCTTTCTTTTAGTCATGATAGTAGCTTTGTGTTGTCGGGAATCACTCTCAATTGAACTCAATTTCTGGGTTCGTCGTTTTCAAAATCGCTTAAGAACCCTAGGTTTTAATTTGGGGGAAGAAGAAGAATAATTGGAAATTTTTAGGGCTGATGAGATTTTTAATCGAGCTGTTAACGTTGCTGTTAACTAATTAACGTTGACTTTTTCTTTGTCCAAAAGTGCCCAGTCAACTACACATTGAGGAATTAAATTATTCACATGAAAATTCAGGAATAAAAGTGTCAATTGTTATAAATTGGATAATTATTATTATGATTATCCATATTTCTACTTAACCCTTAAGTCTCTTTGCCCCCAAGTAACTTGGCCTCCAAGCCACATCTTCTCCAAGTAAACGTCTCTATAAATATGTGTTGCTTTGTTGTAATAATGGGTAAAAAAGAGAATCGTTTCTATTCACGTCTCCTCTCTCTTACATGTTTTCTCTTCTTTTCATATGCAATTATTTGTT